>VDFB02175651.1:0-31489 GCA_007258455.2 Sequoia sempervirens
AAACCCTCATAGTTTAAATATTGAGTCCACACCCCGTGAGAAGAATGGATTCAGATGGAATGAGAGAGCAGTTTAGAAATGTCAACCAGGGCACAGACTCTGTAGAATCTGTGATCAGAAGCCACAAAAATAGGGTCGAACTTGGCAAAGAATCCCACTTGGTTGATCAAAGAGCTTAGAAGATCCACATTACGCAAAATCGGGGGGAGATTGTACAACCGAATCCAAACAAGAATGCACGTGATCTTGGTTGTGGCCGGATCGAAAAAAGGAGACCATGGGCAATAAATAGGCCAGAATGGCCAAAGAACCATGGCCCATTCTGCAAAACAAATTTACAATCCTCTACCGAGCAAAAGGTAATCAGAAAAAAACCAAAATCAAGAGATTCAACAACAGGTGTAGACATATTACTCCAAACACCTTTGATCCATTTGAGAATGGAAGCCACCGGGGGACGCTTATGCAAACATCTGACTACCATAGAATGAGCACCAAAATCCCCAACAACTGCATCGATACAGCCATCAGAAATAATGAAGTCCAGAGGCTCCTCAGAAAAAACCACATCAGAGTCCCCAAAGGAGAAGCGATTGCTACCAGGCTGAGAGTCCAGATTTTGAGTGGGAGGCGAGTCTAAAGAAACCATAGGACGAGAGATGCTAGGGTTATCAGTCAGGGAGTGAACCCTACAAAAATCTGAGCATTCGTGATAAGGGTTCGATTTATTTTTGTAGCCCTCGACAACTTTCGGAGGAGCCGGACCAGAAAGCTCCTCACCAGATTTCGTAGCTGTAGAGTCGAGGTCCTGGGAAGGAGGAACGCGAGTAAAGGGCGAAAAGGGAGGATCTAGTAATGCCCCAGAATGGAGGGCATACCTTTTCCTACCCTCTCTAGAAGTGACTTGGTGGCCTTCTCGTTTCGAGCCAGGAGGCCGTCGAGACTTCCCATTTGCATTCAGATGTGCCTCACTAGCCAGGAAACAACCATCTCCCTGCGCCTTCCGCAGAGCTTCGACAACACCATTCGCGTCGGGAGAGCCTGCGCACATTGTCTCTAAGATTTTGATAATTATTGACCCACATATTATAGATTTGTTATTTGAAATGAATAGAAGTTAAATTATACCTTAGAAGATTAATTTTATACTTCAAATTATTGCTTGAATGGATTTAGTATATCTGAATAGTAGATGTTTATTTTTCAATTTGCCTTTTAATTGTGTTTCTTATTGGGCATATTGGGGAAAGTCTTAGATGTATAAGTCTTCTAGAGTGATTTGTATAGAAAGGGTGAAGTTATTGTTTAAATGCATTTCTTGGGTTGATTAGGGTTGTGCACGTGTTAGAGTATGGTGTATTGATACCTGGTTTATGAATAAAATATTTAATGACTGTTGTGTGTCATTTGTTATTATGTGATTGGAATTTGTGCACTTGTTCTACCTTAGTTTAGAAAACTTAGAATACCCTTGTTATGTTTAGGGGAGTGGCTCTGTGTAAGGGCCGACACACAAAGTGGTGTCAAGGTAACTTACAAAGAGTTAGTAAGTCAGTGATAACTAAACAACATAGTAGTTAGAATTAAAATATTTAACAAGAAGTTTATGCCTCACTTAATGAATCTTGAGCTAGTTTAGTCTTGAGTATAAGATGAGAAGGTCTGGAATGGCAAATCGATGTCTTGTTTCTTCAAAAGATATTCAATTCCACAATAGTATGCAATAGGGGTCGAGTTTCGTAAGAGGTTACCAGGGTAACCCAAGTTGGGGACCGAAACCTAGGAAGAAACACCAGGGTAACCTTTGCAATATTGTGATGACACTCCTCTTAAAATAACAGTTAACCTTGTGTACTTAGTACATTCGATTGTCTAAAATCTGGAAGCAATGTAACCATTAGTTAGTTATGTACTTGTGTCTAGGGTTAGTAGATTATATCTAGGTAACCATATTACTATCTCCTAGCACGGGGGGTGGACCTACGGGTACCACATGGTTGGGTGGAATGTGCATCTTACTCCGTTGGGTCCCTAGTTTTGATCATGGCAACAAGAGCTTCATGGATGGAGAGCTCGCACTTGGATATAGTTGTATTTTCTTTATTACATTATTGTAAAACTTGTATTGTAAAGCATCCCTCAATTGTTATGAGGTGAACATTGTAAAATGTAATTATTGTTGAACTACCTCATCAGACGAATGAGTATTGTAATATTTTATCAAATGCAATGTAAGAAACATGTTTGTACTCTATATTATCTTGAATGGAATTCAATGTTATGTGATGTTTATTTTAAGTTTATGATTAATTAAATATGTGCAATGTGAAATACTAAAGTCGTCTATGGAAACTCAAGTAGTGTAACATCGCGTAACTTAATGAATGTATGCAACTAATTAACTAAATATTATTACTTTAAATTTTTTTTTATTACACCTTTATAACACAATTGCAACATTCCTTAGGTTATTATGACGGGGCATTACAGATTGGTATCAGAGCCAAGGTTACAAACACTGGACGCTCTAGGTAGTCGCGAGCCCATTAGGTTGACCTAGTACGTAGCGTCGCTATCTGTTAGCCTTGGTTGAATAATATCTAAGACTCGTTATTGTTGTGTAGGAACATGCCTAGGCGAGGTGGAACAGGTTGTGGTAGAGGTCGAGGTGGAGGCCGAGGGCCAATCCCTCAGGTTTCTCCCCCTCTAAGCCCTCATCAGAGTGATCAGGCAGAGCAGTTGGATCAGAGGAATGAGGGACAAAATTCTGAACAGTCAGGAGTAGAGGGTTCACAGATACGTCATTTATTAGAGGAGGTCCTAGCTCAACTTGGACCTAGATAGGAAGTTGAACATGAGGTAGTTAGAGAGCGTGATAGATCTCCTAGGAGAGTAGATGATACAATGCATCAGGACACTATTATTGCAGGACACATGAGGGATTTACTGAGGGCACGCCCTCCTACTTTTGGTGGTACAGGAGGTGGCTTAGAGGTAGAGACCTGGCTACTAGATTTGGGTAGATGCTTCGCCATGCACCCTTACAGTAGCAATACCTAAGTGAGATGCGCTATTATGCACCTGAGAGGATTCGCCTCTACTTGGTGGCGCCTGGAGGAGCAGAAGCTCCACTTAGATATTGGGTCAGTGTCTTGGGAGATGTTCCTGGAGAGGTTTAGAGCACGGTTCCTATCGAAACATTGGAGGCAACGACGGGCTGACGAGTTTCATGATCTACGTCAATTGGCTCTATCTGTTGAGCAATATGAACGTAGATTTTATGAACTCAAGCAGTATGCAGGTATTGGCGATGATGAGCCTATGCTAGTACAACACTTCATTAGGGGTTTAAACACCCGCATTAGTGGTGGTGTCAGAGTCTTTGAGCCAAAGACTACGGAAGTTGCGGTGGAGAAGGCTCGAATAGTGGAAGAGAACCTTGTTATGGCATTAGGTGGTCATACAGGAGTACAGATTGGCAGTGCTTCTGCAGCAGGTTTTAGTCCACGGGGTGGACAGGCCCAGACAGGGGGTTCCTCTAGGAACCAACAGACACCCTCAAAGGGTGGGCAATAACAACGTACACCTCAAAAGAATAACAATACACAACCACAACAAGGTAATAGCCCTTAGAGTGTGTAGTCTACTATCAGTAGAGGTAGTTTCCAGTAATTCAATGCACCTTCGGGTGGTAGAGGATTCGGTAGAGGCATAGGTTGTTACTCGTGTGGTTAGCAGGGACACATTGCTAGGCAGTGTCCGATGAGAGGTTCTACTGGTTTTGGGCCTCAACCTACAGTTTCAGAGCCTACAGTGGGAGATGCAGGTAGGTCACATAAGGTGTTTACCGTGGTGGGTAACCACCAGGATGAGCACCAGGGTGCAGTTGGAGAGATTCCTGATGGAGGACCGACATCATTCTTTGGGAACCGTGCACGTCCTTCTACATCAGGAGTTGATCCTCAGGGGTCGAGACATTGACTGAGTACTGATTCAGAGGGATTTTTGTGGCTAGTCTTCCATTTCTTGGGAGGACCTATTTTAGATGTGTGTGTGTGTGTGTGTTATTTGTTTTCTACTAGCAGGCTTCCAGGAGTAAGCCTGATCCTAGGGGGAGGATGTAGTACCCCTCCATTTATGCTTATGTTTTCTGTTGCATGTTTTCATATTGTTAGACTTTGGTACCTTGTATGGATATTTGGATCGCTGATTTTGAGCGACAGAGGATTTATTTTGTGACATGATGATACATGGTTTTGTGATATTTGATTTTTGACATGCTTTGAGATAGCATAGATGTTTTCCTTTAGATGTTATTGTTGTATATTTGTTTATGATGGACTAACTGTTAGTTAATTTGTCGGTCTGATGTGACGTGTATTGGTGTGGAGAACGAAATTGCATCACTCACTTGCGAGTGCCCTGTGATATCTATGATTTTCTCCGCACGGTGTGCCTGTTCAATGGTTTATATATATATGCATGTTATTGCTTGGTTGCAGGATTGAAGGTACATGATACCGACTCCACCTGGTTACTCAGGTCTGAGCATGTCAAGACTCAATGGATATGTTGATTGGGAGGTAGTAGTTTGGTTCATCCTAGCCTAGTCTATAACCCGGTCATAGTACATCGTCTGTTTAGTTCAGAGTCATATGTTGTCTTGTATTTTTCTATTTGGATTAATTGCTTGAAAGGAAAAATTTGTCAATTTTAATGTTAGTTTATTATGCTTTAATTTATTATTATTTAAATTAATTTTTAAGTGTTAAAGAAATTGGTTTTTTTTACATTTAATTAATTAATTAATTAGTTTGTTCAGTTAAGTAATTTGATCGTAAAGATTAAATTTATTTGATTAAATAAATTAATTAATTAAATATCAATAATAATCATGCTAAAATATGTCATCAATATCAGAATATCAATCCTTATTCTATAGAGCAAATTATGCGAGTTGCATTTATGGTTTATGGTTGAGGTTGTTCACAGATATTTTTTTGGGGATCTGGGAAAACACAGAAGATTATTCTTTTCTTCACGAGAAAAATATCAGAGCTCTCTTAAAAATTTTGGTAAAATTTTGGTTTGTGCTATTTGGTTCTATTGAATACTTGGGGAAGTTCTTTGGTTTGCTTGTTGGAAATTGGTATTCGGGAAAGGCTTTGGAAGCTACAGGCAACAGAGGCAACAGAGGTTCTCTTCACCAATCAATTTTCTGAAGCAAAAGAAAATAGGTATTCTTCTTGTGAATTTTATTTTGTTTGTTTTTGGAAAGGAATGTTTGTGAAAAGAAATTAGTTTAATTTAAATCCCTGTATTTCTCGCAAATAAATTTGTTCACTGTATTCTTGTTTGTAAAATTTGTTGGCTTTAGAAGAATTTATGTAGTATACTTCTGTGGAAAATATTTAAAATTAGTGAAGGGGAAATCAGTTAAATGGTAAATAGTTTTTTAAAACCTTGGGGTAAATTAAATTTGAATGGAAATTTTTGTGCATGTGTTCTTTTTGAAACCCTGAAGGAACTGGATAATTTTTCCAATTTCCCCATTGGAAATCCTGTAGAAATTTATTTTATTTCTCAATTGTAAAACCCTGTGAAATATATATATATAACCTCATATATCAATTGGATTGTGAAAAGTATATTAAAAATGTTTGTATTTTGGGGAAATCGCCGTACAGGCAAAAATCATCATTGTGGTTTTTCTTAAAAAAATTTAAATGAAGTTTTCGCGTCGCCGTACGGCGAATGTTAAAAAAATAAAATAAAAATAAAAATAAAAATTTCAATGTTTTGGGGAGGGCCGAAACCCTTCCCCATTTTCCTTATGGCTGGGCACAGCTACCATGGTTGCGCATAGCAGCCAGTGGCTGCGTCCTCCCCACAGGGAGGCCGCGGCTGGGCTGTGGGCTCATAAAAGTTTTATTATTTAAAATATATATATATATATATTATATGCGATTTGTTTTTAATGTGTTTTATGAATAAAATTTGAATTTTATATAATATTTTATTTATAATATATTTTATAATTGTATTTATATATATATGTATATGTATATATATATGTATATATATAAATATGATTATATATATATATTTGGAATATGAATATATTTAATTATATTAATTTATTTTTAAAGGAATTTAGAAACATATATATATATATATATTAGTTTTATAAGTAAGATATTTAAAAGTAGTTTATTAAATGTTTAGATATAGACATTTATTAAATAAATCATTATAACAAAGTTATTGGTGTTTCGATTAATCTGTTGTTTTTAAAAGTTTATATGGATTTTAATTTAGTAAATGATTATAAAATTGGGCATATTATAGATTTGTTATTTGAAATGAATAGAAGTTAAATTATACCTTAGAAGATTAATTTTATACTTCAAATTATTGCTTGAATGGATTTAGTATATTTGAATAGTAGATGTTTATTTTTCAATTTGCCTTTTAATTGTGTTTCTTATTGGGCATATTGGGGAAAGTCTTAGATGTATAAGTCTTCCAGAGTGATTTGTATAGAAAGGGTGAAGTTATTGTTTAAATGCATTTCTTGGGTTGACTAGGGTTGTGCACGTGTTAGAGTATGGTGTATTGATACCTGTTTTATGAATAAAAGATTTAATGACCGTTGTGTGTCATTTGTTATTATGTGATTGAAATTTGTGCACTTGTTCTACCTTAGTCTAGAAAATTTAGAATACCCTTGTTATGTTTAGGGGAGTGGCTCTGTGTAAGGGTCGACACACAAAGTGGTGTCAGGGTAACTTACAAAGAGTTAGTAAGTTAGTGATAACTAAACAACACAGTAGTTAGAATTAAAATGTAACGCCCCGCTAAGGGACCAAGTGGATTAACACAAAAAACTATCAACACCAAGCCAATTTTTTTTTTTTTTAAAGAAACTAAAATAACACTAACTAATGCAACTCAACTAATTAATATGAATGACATTATTACATTAACATGATATTATAATCACATTATAATCTAAAAGTAATATTGAACATAACCCATTAGCACACCTATCCACCATGGTCTTGTAACGTCGCTACTAAGATACACCTACACTAATTAAGCTTAAAGAACATATTTGAAATACTATGACCATATTTTATTAACACTCGAATGTAAATAAATCTCATACATCAAATTATATGATAACATATCAAAATTATCCTCAAACCATAAATAACACTATGCTAATATAAATCTATTCTCAATCAATGTTATAAAATAAGTACATAAAGATATATCATATCTACTGCTTAATTAAACTCATGCATTATAAATACAATATTTCTATATTAAACCTCTCTATTACATACTAAACAATACTAAAAAATGTGTATAATCAAGATTGTAATAATTCACTCACTTTTCTTATACAAGAATGCTACCATGAATACGATTCATAAATCTAAAAGGTACATATGTATAAAATACACTAAACATAATTTTTTTTAATGAAAATATCATCTGCACATAAATTCAACTATAGAATGAAGCGAAAGGAAAGACTCTCCACATTGCGCATAAATTGCACCACCTAAATCCCAATGGATGGTTCAGAAATACCACCCTACCACGTGGAACCCTGAGGCCCACTCCCTCCGTGCTAGGAGACAACACTAGGCCCCACAAACAAACAAACAACATAACAGAAACAACAAGTGGCTGACACTAAACATCCCAAGAAAACTACTAAAATAAGAATCAACTGAAAATTACAATAACTTCACAAATACTTTTAGGTACTTCTATAGACCCAAACACATAACACAAATAGATAAAAAACTAAAAAGCTTATCATTAAATCACAACACTACAATAAAGTATATTACATCAAACTCACAATATTATAACATAATAACACACTTTAGTTTAGTAATTCACAATCAAGACCAACAATGCACATCTCTGACATAATTGATCTTTACAAATACAAAAAAAATTTCAATACAAGATCTCACAAATATGAAGGGATTTATAAAATGAAAATAGTAAACATAATTAAATAAAAATAGTACAACTTAATACAGATCAAAAAATATAGTTACACCCTCAATTACAACTTTTAAAACTAAACTGATTCTCACTTGACAACAGTTAAATCTGTTAACAATAAAACACCCATAAAATAGTCATATCAACTCGAAATTAAAATCTGTAAAATACCTATTTCAGATTTAGACGTCGACTACTTAGCAATGTGGAAGAAATTGACTAAAAATGAATAATAATTTCATAAAATACAACACAATAGACAGATTCTATAAAACCCTCTTTGCAGCAATACTCGATTACAATCAAATAACAAAATGAGTAACATAACAACCAGATTTTATTCAAAATAAAATATAATAAAAAGAAAGAATATTAAAATTAATTTAAACTATTTTAAACTCCTATAAATTTAAAATCTCAATCTTCCTTTAGCTGGTTACAGGGAGAAATAAAAATATTTTCAATCATAGAGGAACAACTTGACAGCAGTCTCGAGTTTCAACTATATCTCACAAACTACGATCTGGGTTTCTAAGATTTTTGGACATAATTTAAACGACAACAGGCTAAAAAAATTCATTAAAAATCTCACTAACCCAGTTCGTAAAAACAGAGTTATGAGGGACGCACTCAGACCCTTTTACTGTGAATAACAGAAAATAAATAACAGGTATTCACTATTATTTTATAATAAACAAATATTTTATTCACACACAAAATAAAACTATCCAATATTTATTTTCAAAAATCAAAAGAAAGAAATCAATCAAATCATTCATGCATACAAAAGAAAATTTTAACAAAAGATTTGAAAATCCAACCTAGATCCAACGCTTGGGAATGACAGAAATTTGATGCTGAGCTCCAAAATTTTCAACTTTCAAAACCCTCAAATTGTAACAAATTTCTCATTGCTCCTCCCTCTTTGCAAGCATAGAAAAATCTCTCATGAAAAAAATTTCAATCTAACATGCACTCCCCAAAAGAATAACCCAACCGAGAGAAACCATTTTTTTCTCCTCCCAAATAAAAAGAACACTTCCAAACCCAAAAGACCAAAAGACAACCTCCCAGCTACCCTTTCAACTTCCATTTTCGTCACTTTTCATAATGGAGTAATTAAGGTGGGTTATAAACTCAAAAAATATAATTTTATAAAATAAAAATACCTCTCACCCATAAAGCTATCACATATGAAACATTTTAAACCATTAAAACCACATAAAGACTTCATAAAATATAAATTTAATGACCATTTTAATAAAATAAATCAAAAGACTAATAATGCAAAAATTATATCCAAACAAAAGTAAAATAAATATTACTCAATAAACAATAACCAAATACCAAATAATGATAATAATAAATAATAATTAAATAATTATTCCTCAAAATAATAACATAATAAAACATAATATACATAAATGTCACTTATAGATAATATTATATCACACCTCAAACACATTAATAAAAATCATAACAATAAATATGATAGATTCAATATCTAACTTCACTCAAATAACTCACAAACTAAGGTCAAATATAAATCATAAAATCACTTCACATAAAAGAGCAACATTCACATCAAAAGATAAATAACACTAATCACAAACATAACACAACTAACCACAGGGTTTAGCACCAACAGGTTGGGATCCAAAACTAAAGTTAGACAACAAAATCAAACATTCACATATCACATAAGAAACAATCGAATAAATGCAACACTCCAAACATAGGGTAAAGAAGATTGAACATTGTCTTATGACAACTCAAAAAAGTTAACACATTCTTCATCAATTATCTCTAATTGAGAACAATGGGTAGAGTTAGATTATAATTTGGGCCTAGATGTTATCTCCTCAACCACCATTGGGATTAGAGACACGCTCAGACCTGCTAATTTAGGTAGAGACGTAGCCTGGTACCTGTTCACTTAAACATACAAATTAGAGCACATGTGCATAATAGCTGAAGCACTAGGAAAGAGACTCAAGCAATCGTATCTCATTCCCGTATGTCTCTCATACGTCTAATGGTACGATGCCGCCCTTTCCACTTATCCTAACAAACATACTACTGTATTACTCAGTTATCCAAGTAAATCTCTGCATAATAACAATAACATAACAATATGCATCATACTCACCAAAACACTAATAGAAGCTCATGCCCCATCTTGCAACCACAAAGCTTGAACATAAATCAGTATATTTTATGATAATAAAGATAACCATAATCAAAATCATAATAATATGACAACACAATAATAATATATTAGAATCAAGTGAAAACCTCAAAAGTAACAAAACACTTTCATCACATCAATATGTCAATAACATACATCATAGTAATGGTCATGTCTGAACACACACATCATGATAAATATATCCGTAAACACATAATAAATCATTTCCTAACATTTTTACTTAGTCCATAAATTCATGATATACAATATCAATTGTTTAACATCATTAGCACATACCTTTAAATGTCTCTATTATTTTACTTTCATCTCCAAGTTCTAAAGCCAAACTTCCTGCACATCCACTATGAGAATGGAGAGGCACTACATAAAATATTTAACAAGAAGTTTATGCCTCACTTAATGACTCTTGAGCTAGTTTAGTCTTGAGTATAAGATGAGAAGGCCTGGAATGGTAAATCGATGTCTTGTTTCTTCAAAAGACATTCGATTCTGCAATAGTATGCAATAGGGGCCGGGTTTCGTAAGAGGTTACCAGGGTAACCCAAGTTGGGGGCCGGAACCTAGGAAGAAACACCAGGGTAACCTTTGCAATATTGTGATGACACTCCTCCTAAAATAACAGTTAACCTTGTGTACTTAGTACATTCGATTGTCTAAAATATGGAAGCAATGTAACTATTAGTTAGTTATGTACTTGTGTCTAGAGTTAGTAGATTATGTCTCGGTAACCATATTACTATCTCCTAGCATGGGGGGTTGACCTACGGGTACCACATGGTTGGGTGGAATTGCACCTTACTCCATTGGGTCCCTAGTTTTGATCATGGCAACAAGAGCTTCATGGATGGAGAGCTCGCACTTGGATATAATTGTATTTTCTTTATTGCATTATTGTAAAACTTGTATTGTAAAGCATCCCTTAATTGTTATGAGGTGAACATTGTAAAATATAATTATTATTGAACTACCTCATTAGACTAATGAGTATTGTAATATTTTATCAAATGCAATGTAAGAAACATGTTTGTACTCTATATTATCTTGAATGGAATTCAATGTTATGTGATGTTTATTTTAAGTTTATGATTAATTAAATATGTGCAATGTGAAATACTAAAGTCGTCTATGGAAACTCAAGTAGTGTAACGTCGCGTAACTTAATGAATGTATGCAACTAATTAACTAAATATTATTACTTTAAAAAAACTTTTATTACACCTTTATAACACAATTGCAATATTCTTTAGGTTATTATGATGGGGCATTACACATTCTTTATCAATCTTCATGTTTCATCGAACATCAATCCAATCAATCATTATCAGTCGCATCTAAGTTGCACTTCAAACACCACATCAAATCATCCAAACATCTTTTGTTCCAAACCAAGCTTCAACAATCATGATCAATCAAATCCAATCAAAACATCATCATCAATCAATCCATAATGTTGGGATATCCTTCTCGATCCTTGTATTGCTTAACACTATCCTTGCATTGTTGTGCATCCTCAATAATGTTATCATCATCTATCCTTGCATTGTTGTGTATCCTCAACAATTTTATCATCATCAATCCAATCAAAATTTCAATCCTTGTGTTGCTTAACACTATCCTTGCATTGTTGTGTATCCTCGATAATGTTATAATGATCATCAATCCATCGATCTGATCAATCAACCTTAGCTTGGTTTTCAACAAAATACCAAATAGAGCATTGATATCGTATCCATATCCAAATCGTCAAAATCATGCAAAAATCCAAAAACATCCAAAACATCAAAAAATCCAAAACAAATCCGGCTTATAAACCTTCAAAAACATTGGAATCGAAGACTACGGTGTCTCTAAGCCTTAAAAGCGTGAGCCAGGAGCTCATCTTTGATGGGCTGAGAGACATCGAAATCAAGAGCATCCAAAATCATCAAAATCTAAAAATATTAAAAAAATCAAAATCCAAAACATTCATAAAATCTCACAAAATCCAAAACATTTGAAAAATCAAAAAAATAAAAATATTTGAAAAATCCAAAAAATGCAAAAACAGCCTCAAAACATTCCAAAAAATGTCAAAAACATCCAAATATTTGAAAAAATCCATCCGTCCCATTTCTCTTTCACTCGCAATAATCAATCATCCATAATAAACTAATCGTCACCTTCATCCTTTGGCAAAACAAACAGAAACAATCACAACAATTGGTAGAAGCAAACTTGAAACACAAGATCAAAATTGAAGCAACAAACCTTTAAACGCAAAATCAAACTCTTGATCAATTGCAAACATGTCAATCAACTTTATATCAACAGCCTATCAATCAACTTATCAAACCATCATCATTCTATACAATGCATGTCCTAGGATATATCGTTCCGACAATGGGCATCATTTTGGATATCACCTTGGATTCTTATCCTATCAAAACACATCCCTCTGGTTGAGGGTATGAAGAACATTGGATTGTTTGTTTACTTGATCTTTTCTTTTGATTTATGTTATTGTGCTCATTCCAATGACCTCTTAATGATGTCCCCAATGAAGGGATTTAGAGAAATAGGAATGGGGCAACGATCATTATCTTTTTATCTGTTGTGCTTGTTGGACGTTTTTGTAATATAACCTTGGCGAATACTTGCTTTGTTAGGTACATCCTAGCAAGGTTTCCATATGTTAGGTGTGAACAAGAATACTCCTATCTATTTGTTGAGTCAAAGTCCATCACACTAGGTGCAACACCATCTTGGTTCTTTATACCCTGATGCATCATGCCTACGTGTGTTATGAAACATAAGGTAATTGACCATTTGAAAATCCCAACTCTTCAGCAAGAAATCATCATCATCATCATCATCTCATGTCTTGTTGGAATGTCTTATTTTCTTCTCTCTTGCTTTTCGCGCTAACATGGTACCATGACAGTTAATCATAATCATCACCATTGCATCTATCTTGCATCCAAAAACCGTTAGCATACTGCATAATGAATATCATACCATATAGAAAGCATTAATCATACCACATGCATTCATCCCCATCATTGCATAATATAGATTGGTTATTCTAAACATCTCATAAACCATACATTTATCATCTATTTTCATAATCATCCTAGCATCATCATATCAAATCATGTGCATCCATATCATCCATGCATCATCATATCATCCATTACATATAAACATCATAATCATCTCATCATCAATAATGTCATTGTCATGGTACAAAATCAGGATCAAGTGGGTGTAATATATCAAAATAGGCATGAGGCTACCCATGGCTGATGACTATCTACATCATCAAATTTGTCTACATCAAATATTCGAGTTGAACTGATCTTGAACCTCTTTTTTGAGAGATCGACCCTCAAATCAAACCTCTTCGCCTGATCTCTCAAGGGGGCAGTATACCAGCATAATTCTTCATTTGCTGGGGCAGCAGTGGGGCATCCAAAAAAAAAATCAGAAAAATTTTGACTTTCGATCATGGCAAGGTTATCCTTTGAACCAATGCAACAAGTGCATCACTTCAAAGAGGGGCAAAATGTAGACATTGAAAATATAAAAATTGATATCACACACTCTATCATGATCTACTAACATTGCTTCATCCTAAATCATCCCTCAGTCTAACCAGTTAATCAAATTCCCTTATCTGATTAAATTCATCAATATTCCTCTCTTAATTAAATAAATCATTTTATCTAATCAAGTCAATCTCTTTTATTAATTAAATCAATCCATTTAATCTAATTATCCCTATTTAATTAAATAATCAAGTTATTTGATTAAATCTCTAAAGTCTATCCATTAAATTAAATAAATTAAAACCTTATTTGATTTAATCGAACACCATCTCTTTTAATTAAATAAATCAAAATCCTTATTTAATTAACTTCTTGTCATATTCCTCTCTTATTTGATTTAAATAAATCCATAAATTTGAGTCAAATAGGTCACATCATCTAACCTCTCTCATTAAATTAATTAACCCTTAATTAATTTAATCTCATCTCATGTCATATCTCTCTAGATAATGCAAGTTGCACATGAAAATAGATTTAATTCATTTATTAAATCTCTATTTTCCTCACAAGGCATCTTTTGGAATATTCTCTCAATTTGAATTCAAAAATTCCAAGTCAACATGTACATCCAACAAGGCATTTAAAACCTCTTGCATGTCCTTTGCCTTGAGCCAAGTGGCATTTATTGCATTTCCCTTCCCTCTTGCATGTCATTTCAACAAATTTGAATTTCAAATATTGGCATTTATTGGCACAAACCCCAAATCTTGCACAACCATCATCCATTCATAGCTTGACAAGTGGCATCATATCATTGGAGGAATGTTAGTCCCACATTGCTTAAATTTGGGCATTCATCCATCTTGGAATCTTATAAATGAAGAGCTCCTCTCCTCATTTCATCATCCGTGCAAACATTGCAAAGTTACCATGCTAAAATACTTAGCCATTCTCATCCATCATTTGAATTTTTAGCTAGGTTTTTTGTAGATTTGACTTGGAGTTCTCATCTTTCATAAAAAGTGGATCAATATCATCTTCAACATATCAAGATTTTATCATAAGAATTGGGAAAGGGCCAAATTTTTAAATCAAATTGGCACCAATTCCCCCATGGGATCAAGTGTTTGCTTCTCTAATTAGAATTAAATCTAGTTTTATCTTTTGCATTGTGTTCTTCATCAATTTTTTTCTTATTTTGAGTTTGCAAATGGATTTCATGGGGAATCCTTGTTTTACCTTGTAATTCCTTGTCTAACTCGTTTATTCATGTTGTTTTGTAGGTACTAGGAAAAGGGTTCGCACACTCATACTGCTCAACAGATAAAGCCATCTAACGTAAATCGTGAAACTCATCAACTCGTCGTTGCCTCCAATGCTCAGATAGGAAACGTGCTCTAAATCTCTCTACGAACATTTCCCAAGAAACTAACCCAACCTCCAGATGGAGCTTCTGCTCCTCCAAACGCCACCAAGTAGAGACAAAACCTCTAAGATGCATAACAACGCATCTAGCTCAGGTATTGCTACCATATAGGTGCATAGCAAAACATCTTCCCAAGTCTAATAACCAAGTCTTTGCTTCCAGACCACCACCTGTGCCATCAAATGTAGGAGGACGTGCCCTCAAAAAATCTCTCATATGTCCTGCAACTATGGCATCCTGCTCTGCAGTACTAACAATCATCCTAGATGATCTATCACGTTCCCTAACCACCTCCTGATCAACTTCCTGGCTCAGACCAAGTCTGGCAAGTACCTCTTCCAATAAGGGATGCAACTGTGCTCCCTCAACCTCTAGCTAAATAGGAATCTGTTCCCCACTTGTCTATTCCAACTGAGGACCCAACTGTTCGACATGCTCACTCTTGTGAGAGCTCTGAGGGGGAGTAACCTGGGGATTCGGCCCACGGCCTCCACCTCGACCTCGACCACGACCTCTACCACGACGTCTAGGCATGATCCTACATAAAAACAAAAACAAGTCTCAGATAGAAAACAAGCAAGGCTAACAAAAACCAATACTACATAGTCTAATATCTAGGACATCCTAATGGGCTCACAATTACCCAGAGCATCCAGTGTTAGAACCTTTGCTCTGATACCAATCTGTAATGCCCCACCATGTAACCTAAAGAATGTTGCAATGACTACGATAGTGTAATAATTTTTTTTTTTTAAAGTGTAAACATGAACTTCACTAATGCAAACATTCCCTAAGATATGCGACAACACACTACATGTAAATCCCATAATTAACATAGGTAACTAAACATAGCATGTATTTAATTCTCATAAACTTAAGAGCATACATTCATTAATAAATAAATTACATCAATGAAGGTATAATGTACAAAAATGATTCTTTCTTACATTGCAATTAAAATAATATTTACAATACTCATTTCCAAATGAGGTAGGTCATAAAAAAGTGTACAATTACATGTTACAAAAGTTCTCCCCAATTACAATTGAGGAGTGATACATAAATAAGGTTTCCACTAATAGAGATGAGAAAGTACATTTTCACACACGAGCTCTCCATCCAAGAAGTACTCGTTGCCACAAACAAGAACTGGGGACCCAAGGGTGTAAGGTGCACGTTCCACCCAACCAAGTGGTACCCGTAGGCCCACCCTTCGTGCTAGGAGATAGTAAAAAGGTTCCTTAGACATAATCTACAAACCCTAGACACAGGTGAAACCAAGACAAAACTATACAAGTACCAACTTAACTTAATGGTTACATTGCTTCCAGAATTGAAGGGTCAAATACACTAAGTTCACAAAGATACTGTTATTATAGGTGGAGTGTCATCACAATGTTGCATAGGTTACTCAGGTGAATCTTCTTAGGTTCTGGCCCCCATCTTGGGTTACTCTGGTAACCTCTTACGAAACCCGGCCCCACATGCAATATGTTGTGGAATCGATTATCTTTCATAATGACTAGATATCGATTTTTCCATTCCAGGCCTTCTCAACTCATCCCCAAGTTGAGCTAGCCCTTGAGTCCATGAGTGAGGCTTATTTAATCTAGTTAAAGGTTTTAGACTACCTAAAGTGTTGATTTAGTTTTCACTGATTAACTAACTCTACATGAGTTACCCAGGCACCACTTTGTGTGGCGGCCTTCATAAAAAGTCACTCCCCTAATAATAACACAAGAAAACTAATTCCACTAACTATGGGTAAACAAGGTGCACATAAACTGACATAAAAAAATAACAATATAACAATAGACATCACAACCCATTCATAAAACCAGGTGTTTAAAACCAAATAGAACTATGTGCACTACCCAAGTTAATTCAAAGGATTGTATTCAAAAGACGTTACAATTCTCCACACAAAGTAAACTTATCTAGAAGACTTACTAACTCAATTGACTCAAATTTCCTGTATAACATAAGCAGAGGAGATCACAACCTTTTTAAAAATAAATTTGGGCAAGTAAATATCATAACATTCAGATTTCCTAAATCCAAATAAAATTAATATCATATTGCATGAAATGATTTAACTTAAATATAATTTCTTTTCTTAGACAATATGGAAATTTTTTTTTAAAAAATAACTAACTTCAATTCCACATTCATGCATTATAATGATATCTCGTTTTTTCTACTTAAAACATTTCATTATAAAAATAACAATTCATACTTTACATGCACTATTTAACCACATATTGCACATTTAAATATATATACATTTTAAACGTTATATTTAAATATATATATATTGTTTATTTTTTTACAATAAATTTACAATTATTAATATTCAAAACAATTTACAAATAAATAGAGATATATATATATATATATATATATATATATATATATATATATATATATATATATATATATATATATATATATATATATATATATATATATATATATATATATATAAACATAATATATACATTATATATAAAATATATTATAAATAATATACATTATATACAATATAGATATTATAATTATAATATATATAATAAAAAAAAAAAAAATAAAAAAAAAATAAAACAAAACGGGAGTTTAAGAAATGCATCAAACGATGCAGCCACGACTGTGTCCATGGGTGGGGCTGCCTTCGCAGCCCTCCCCACAAGGCTGCGGCTGTGGGTGGCAGCACCATGTGCTACCTGCACCGCCTCCCTGGTGGGGGTCGGCTATGGGGGACAAAACCCACGCTCCTCCCATATAATATAATTTCTCCGAATTTTAATAAATCACGTCCGATCCAACAAAACATAAATTTCTACGATTTTTTAAAAATCGCCTTCGGCCCTAAACATAGTATAAATTTAAAATAAAATTCTACAGGTCAAATTCATATATGTATATGTATATGTATCGTTAGTCTACATATATATATATTGTGTAATGTTTTTATTTATATTAATCTAATTGAAAACAAAACACTAAATGAAACATTAATCTAAAAAAATTGAAATAAATAAAAATAAACAAGATTTCTTTAGAGCCGTCCCATTTTCTCTATCTACAGTGATTCTTTTGAAGCTGTTGCTGTCAGATTTGATGTAAGCTTCTCCAAATGGCTGCTGTAGAACGAGTATACAAATGAAAACTACTATTCTATATGCTGGTGGAGTGAAATTGTGAACAGGGGCTGTAGATTATGCACAGGGGCTGTGAATGAAATGTATCATGATATGCTACTATACTATGAAAGTGAATGAAAGTGAATACTAAAAAGGCTTATGCTATGGATACTTAAGAACTATTTGACTATAGTTTCTCTGCTAAAAACTTCTATATGATTTGGAGCTCCCGACAGTTGTATTTATAGATTTTTGCAGGTAAAATCCCGGCTGGCAAGAATCTACGGCTGTGAGATTGTCTGGTAGGTTTGAATGGTGAAAGATGAAGAAATTGAGAAGAAAATGGGAGAGGTTGAGAGGTTGGAGAGAAGGATGGATTCCTGTCTTCAACCCACGGGAACAAGCATGCACAGAAACAGAGAAAATTAAATTTTCTGTTTTGACCGTTTGCTTCTCGGGTGTTGAAGATAATCCCAAATTAAATAAATAAATTTATTTAATTTCATTTATTGAATTTTGATTTTTTTGATTTTAAAAACTATAGAAGATTTTAATTAAATATTTTGAGATATTTAATTATGATATGACTTTAGAAGAATATGAAATATTTAGAAGAATTAATTAAATATTTTATGAAATATTTAATTATAAATAGATATTTGAAGAAATTAAATTGATTTTGAAATGATTTTAAGAACGAATATTTAAATTGGATTAGAGGAAATAATTAAATATTTTGGAATATTTAATTGTAAATGATATTTAGAAGAAGAATAATATTTTAATCTTTATTTGAATAAGATATTCAAACTAAGATTATATGATAATTAATATAAATAAATCGTAATGTTTATTTAATTAATTAAGAAATGAATACGAAAAGATGATTAAATAAACTTTATTTATTTAATCAAAATATGGAAGAAATATAAATAAATTATTTAAATTTATTTATACACAGATAGAATTCGAAGATTTTAATTAAATATTTAAAATATTTAATTAATTACCAGACAATGTGATGTGACCATTTTAAGGTGTATACATTTTGCCCCTCTTTGAAGTGATGTGTTTTATGCATTGCTTCAAAGAATTTTGAAATTTACCCCAAATGTTGACTGTCGAAATAATGATATGTATATGCCCCCTCGAACGATGAATCGATAAAATTTTGAATTTTTGAATTTTTTTTTTGATTTTTTATGATTTTTGTGAAATTTTTTGATTTTTATGATTTTGAAGATGTCGATTCATCATTTGAAACTAATGATATGAAGAAAATTGACCCGAAAAGATATGAAATGAAAAATTGATGAATAAATTGCCCCTGCTGTGATAAAATATGATAAAATGCCCCAATTTTGCATATTGAGATGCCCTGATTTGATGATGTTTGTCTGATAAATTTCTTCCCAAGGTTGTTGGAAAACAAATAGTAGCTGATAAATTTGCTTTTAAAGTTGTTAAAAAAAAATAGTAGATTTGATAAGTTTGCTTCTAAGGTTGTTAAAAACAAACAAGATTTTGATAAATTTGCTTTTCATGATGATGAAGAACAAATGATTTGATAAGTTTGCTTCTAAAGTTGTTAAAAACAAACAAGATTTGATAAATTTGTTTTCCATGATGATGAAAAACAAATAGTTTGATTGATATGTTTGCTTCTAAAGTTGTTAAAAACAAACATAATTGTGATAAATTTGCTTTCAAAGTTGTTGAAAGACAAATCGGTTGATATGTTGATAAATTTGTTTTCAAAGTTGTTAAAAACAAATAGTCGAATGATGTATTCTGATTGGATTGATTTGATTGATTTGATGATCCATTTTGATTTGAGTAATTGTATGATCTTTTGATGTTATTGATGATTTGATCTTCTGATGTAGGAATAGGTGGTGTGAGACCAACAACATCTGGGGGTAGCACCTCATAGTGTTTTCATGTGATCATTTTTGATTTTTTTTTTATTGAGACATTGTATACTTTGCCAACTTTTGAGAAAATCTATAAATGCAAAATGCAAATTCTAACATGAATGCAATCTATACTGATCATGCAGGTTATCCCTACAATATTGCCATTTGGAGAGCTTATACATGCTTTTTGTATCATCATAGAGCTTTGAAATGTTGAAAGTTAATACAAGCATCAAAGGGTATGTTAGCACCAGTGATGACCTGAGTATCGCTTTCATGATTTTTAATATAGCAAGTTAATACAAGCATCTAGGTATAATTGAACTGAGATGACCTGAGTATTGCTTGCATAAACAGACAAGAGTTAATCCTTTTTCCCATGCAAATTCTGAAATGTCATCCATGATACATAGTAGAGCATGTCTCGCGACCAATTTGCATAGTACTAATGATTTCCTCGCAAACAACAGACAAAGAAAAATCATACTCCTTCCTTGCTTTTCTAGTTCAGTACATCATCGAATCGCTCCAGAGATATGATAGAAAATCAAACAACCATTCAAATCCTGCTTAAAGTATTTCAAACATTTATTCAGATTAAGATCATCCAATTTGGTTATCATCATTGATATTCTCACTTCAATAGTTGTTTGGAGCATGTTATTTCGATTTCCATTGGTATAAACATGTTTGTGATTGATTTGATACGACAATGTTTGTTGTGTTTGGTCAAACTGTTATTTGTCTGTTTGTGATGCTCAAAAAGCTTGTTGTCCCTCTCTTGTTATTTTTTCCCCCAGTGTAAACACAACCTAAAGATAAAAGATATGTACAAATTTCATCAAGCCATGATAAAACACAAGGATTCCCATTGTATGATATGGATATGAAAGATATGTACAGATGATAGATATGAATGGATGATGTCGTAAGTGAATGCAAGACATAAGCTAATAGATGGAGAAGCCTATTTTGATCACAAGTAGCACCTATTTGCTAGGTTTTCACCATGTGTTTTTATTGCACTTTTTCAAAACTTTTTTAATTTTTATGGATTTTTTAAGGACTTTTTCTGATTTTTTTTTTTTTGAAATTTTTAAGATGAAATGAGATGATATGACTAATTGAAGGAACAAGATTCCCCACAATATAAGAGAAGATGCATGACAAAGGATATGGTATTGAAGATTTGGATGAAGTGAATAGGATAAGTTGTATGATTTTCAAGAAGATCCTTAACCTTGTCAAGATCAAAGGTGGAAATGTAAGGAATGGGCATAGAGAGGATAATGACCATGAATGATAAGATGGATGAAACTTGTCCCTAAGTGTAGAGTACAAGAGGAATATGGAAGATAAGATATGCATGATAGGGAGATAGAGGAAGGACTTAAGCATCAAGTTTCACAACCAAATATCCCTCTAATAAACCATGGAAATGGGAATTAGAATCCTAAATGTTGGCAGATTAATGATAGAAGAATCTAAGGACTTATGCAAAAGTTTGGATTAAAGAAGAATGATGGGGGGTGAATGTTGGATAATGGATAGCAGTTTGGAAGACCTGTTGATGGATAGATGGAAAAGTTGGAAAGATCAACATTTGACACACACCTTGAAGGGCGGTAGAGTGATGGAGGAAAAATGGATTTGGAAGACGATAGGTTAGTAGATGGAAAATTGGAGGAAGCTTTTGGATTAGCAAATTTGGATGCCAATTTAGATTTTATTGCTTTTATGAGACTTTTAGGAATCCACATGAATTTTGACTTTGAGTTTTTCTTTGTGGACCTTTGTGGCCGTTGACATTTTTCTTTTTGATTTATGGACCTTTGTGGTCTTTGAAAATTTCCTTTTTGCTTTGATGGGCCTTTATGACCTTTGGAAATTGCCTTCGCTTTGATGGGCCTTTGTGACCTTTGAAAATTGCCTTTTGATTTTTGGATCAAATTTTCTTTTATTTTTGCATGACTCTTCAAGGAGACATGTTGATCCTTTGATACATGTGGAGTTTGATATAGAAGCTTTTGATATTTGGCACCCAAATTGCTTCCAAAAGAAATGGAAGGAGTGTACTGAGGTGAATGATATGGAGGTATGATGGATGAGTTAATGAAGGAAGAATTTTGAAAGTGAATCAAGGATGTGTGCCTTTGTTGTTCTTGAAGAATAGGAGATGGAGAAATGTGGGACCCTAATATGGATGGAAGGGTTGATGAGCTAGGGTTGGAATGATAAGGACCAAGGATAGATGGAAGGTTTGATGAACTAGGATAAGGACCTAGGATAGATGGAGTTTTTGATGGACTAGGATAAGGACCTAGGATGAATGGAGAGTTTGATGGACTAGGATACCTAGGTTGAGCATGAGGTGTATAACCAAGGCCATGAGAATATGGATGTGTTTGGACAGAAAGGGGTTCTAGGATACCTTGCTCATGAAGGCCTAAACCTTTTCCTTTGTAATTCATAATTTCACACATTCGTTTACCAATTGGATATGTATTGTTTGTGAAACAAGATGCGAGTCCATTGTGAGGAGGATATGATATGGATGAGAGGATAGGTTTTGGAAGTAAACCAGAATGAATAAAGGTGGAGGATCCCAATTTATAGGTGTGGGGTTCATGGATAACTTGAATAGGTGTGATAGGCTCTTGACATGGGGATGATGGGGTGTTTTGATCTTGACTTGGAAAAGGATTATGAAATGGTATGAAAGGAATATCTTGATCATGAGAAGGATAATCATCTTCATGGGATGAAAGGGTATCCTTGAATGGAAGATTATATTGATCTTGATGAAGAAGGGAATCGTGAAATTTTGTAGAAATCATATCTTGATCATCAATTGGTAAGACATCATTAGATAGGATGGAAGAAATATCATGCTCTTGTAATGCAATAGAATCATGGGATGGTATGGATTGATTAGATGATGTGGAAGAAGAACTTGGAAGAACGTTTGTCTCTTGAGATGGAAGAGAATTATCACGGGTGAATAATGAAAGGAGGGAATCATCATATGGTCCTTGAGAAATGGGATCTTGATCAAAGATAGGAAGGGTTTGTAGAATGTTTTGATCGAGATGTGTAGAATCATTGGATGTAAAGGATATGATAGAAGAAGGTGATTGAATGAAATTGTTATCTTGAGTGAAAGAATCTTGAGGTTCATTTGGAATTATGGGGGATGAAGATAAATGCATGACATGATAGGATTGGTCAATTTTATTTGAGGGCTTAGATTTGGGCTTCTTATGTAACCTTTGCAAAAATTCAAAAACATTGAATTTGGATGATGTTGCTTTTGGAGGAGAAGAGGTTACATTCATATTTTCGTCAAAGAACTTCATAGTTGTGCCCCCTTGTATTTCCTTGATTTGCCTTTGGAGTGCTCTTGTTTGTTGGGGAAAACTACTAAGATCATTTAATGGAGTTTTAGTCTTTTCAGGATCTTCCTTAATTTTCTCCATATTGTAGTTAGAGGGCAATTTGGCACCTTGGTTTGCTAAGAAAATAAAGTAGCCTTCTTTATCTCGCTCTAACATCTTGTCCAAAATTATGTGAAACTGTGGATCCTATTCAACTTCTTGAATCATTTCATCGGTTATCTCATTATTTGAACTATTCCCAGTACGAAACCTATGAAAAAGATTTTGTTCCCTATCACCCATGTTGTAAAGTGGACAATAGGCATATACTTTTGAAATGTTCTTCTAGACTTAGATCATAGGTTTATAAGTGCAAAAATGATAATGTCTTGATCTGATAAGATGAAAATCTTATGATATGATCAAATGACGTTTCTAAATCTTGATTGTGGCTTCCAAGATGAAAGGATATCAGAATCCTGTTGGGGAAGTTGAATCAATAATCAAAAACTTGTTTGAAAAGATGCACTATTTTGAGATTTGATCCTAGTCTTGAAAAATGATAAGTGTGATCAATGTAATTGTGAGTTTTAGATGATCTTTACTGAATTAATGTATTGAAAACACATCAAGCAAGTTGTAGAATAGTTGTTTTAAGCCCTATGCTAAACAAGAAGTGTATGACCAAAATGTTGTTCAAAAATTGTTTTCACGGGTTTTACACATGATAAGCACTTCAAACAGACTCACTCTTAGTTTTCAAGTAGGTCATCATAGTAATCAACAGCCCACATCTTAAAACTGCGTCGACTCACACAGCCATGTCACCCCCGAAAGGGTGCCCGTGTTTTTGTCTTTTCCAGGTGCGTACTCAGAGTGACAGAAGTGGATACCGGATCCCCTGAGCAAACAATCCTTGGCAGTTATATGGTGAGTATCTTGGGGGTAGATTCTTTCCTCCCCTGCACTGTGATTAAAATGATGTTCAGAAACTGACTAGGTAAGATACTACACTAGGTTTGTAGTAAGGGTTTCCGTTCGGTGCGGCAAATGATAGACTCCCTCGAGAGACCTCCCTACCTTTAGAACAAAGGCTTTGGGGATGGTTATCAATGCACACTACCGTCAAAAGAGGGTTTCCCCAATTTTGCTTTAAATTTTAGAGTGGGGTGGAATAGCCTGGCTTTGGCTTGAACCCACTTGAGTCGTTCCTCTTGGGTGAGTACTTTTTCCCACAAGACCAGGCTCTCTACAAGGTTTTAATAAAGCTGTAAAATGCATAAAAGGAAATAGGTGAGTTTGGCATTTTGATCACCCAGTTAAGGGGAGAGCATAGGCCTATCACTGTTAAAGCAAAGCAAACAAAGGTTCAGTTTTTAAGCACCAAATGAAAATTTTCTAAACTAAGTGAAGATTTTGCTTCACATAAAAAGAAAATTCATTTTAAGCCCAAAATAAAAGATGAAGTGCCTACCCTAGGATTGCTTCATTTTTTTCTTAGATGACTACCCTAGGATTGGTTCTTTTTATGCTTTAAATGACTACCCTAGGATTGGTTAATTTTTATTCTTTAAATGACTACCTTAGGATTGGTTCTTTTTATCCTTAAAAATTATTAACTGTCCGCGGCTGCGTCGGAGTCAGTTAGACTATTCTACAGTTACAGATTACAGAATATACGGCCTTAAAAAAAAATTGCGCTGCAACAGAGATTAAAGGCGCTGCAAAATTAATTACAGGCGCTGCAAAAAGCTTTACGGGCGCTGCAACAGTTATTAAGGGCACTGCAAAAAACTTTACGGGCGCTGCAAAAGACTTTACGGGCGCTGCAAAAGACTTTACGGGTGCTACAAAACAATTTACGGGCACTGCAATAATTATGAAGGGCGCTGCAACAGTCTTCAAATGCGCTAATCTGGAGATGACATTCCCGAAACGTGTTGTCTGTGCTATTCCGCTGTTTTTGTCTGTAACCTGTCAAAAAAACAACTGCAAAAAGATATTAAAAAGGGGGCAAATGCCCCACGGTGGGCGCCAAAAATGTGTAATATTTTTATTTATGTTAATCTAATTGAAAACAAAACACTAAATGAAACATTAATCTAAAGAAATTGAAATAAATAAAAATAAACAAGATTTCTTCAGAGCCGTCCCATTTTCTCTATCTACAGTGATTCTTTTGAAGCTGTTGCTCTCAGATTTGATGTAAGCTTCTCCAAATGGCTGCTGTAGAACGAGTATACAAATGAAAACTACTATTCTATATGCTGGTGGAGTGAAATTGTGAACAGGGGCTGTAGATTATGCACAGGGGCTGTGAATGAAATGTATCATGATATGCTACTATACTATGAAAGTGAATGAAAGTGAATACTAAAAAGGCTTATGCTATGGATGCTTAAGAACTATTTGACTATAGTTTCTTTGCTAAAAACTTCTATATGATTTGGAGCTCCCGACAGTTGTATTTATAGATTTTTGCAGGCAAAATCCCGGCTGGCAAGAATCTACGGCTGTGAGATTGTCTGGTAGGTTTGAATGGTGAAAGATGAAGAAGTTGAGAAGAAAATGGGAGAGGTTGAGAGGTTGGAGAGAAGGATGGATTCCTGTCTTCAACCCACGGGAACAAGCCTGCACAGAAACAGAGAAAATTAAATTTTCTGTTTTGACCGTTTGCTTCTCGGGTGTTGAAGATAATCCCAAATTAAATAAATAAATTTATTTAATTTCATTTATTGAATTTTGATTTTTTTGATTTTAAAAACTATAGAAGATTTTAATTAAATATTTTGAGATATTTAATTATGATATGACTTTAGAAGAATATGAAATATTTAGAAGAATTAATTAAATATTTTATGAAATATTTAATTATAAATAGATATTTGAAGAAATTAAATTGATTTTGAAATGATTTTAAGAACGAATATTTAAATTGGATTAGAGGAAATAATTAAATATTTTGGAATATTTAATTGTAAATGATATTTATAAGAAGAATAATATTTTAATCTTTATTTGAATAAGATATTCAAACTAAGATTATATGATAATTAATATAAATAAATCGTAATGTTTATTTAATTAATTAAGAAATGAATACGAAAAGATGATTAAATAAACTTTATTTATTTAATCAAAATATGGAAGAAATATAAATAAATTATTTAAATTTATTTATACACAGATAGAATTCAAAGATTTTAATTAAATATTTAAAATATTTAATTAATTACCAGACAATGTGATGTGACCATTTTAAGGTGTATACATATATATATATAATTCAATCAATAAAAATATCATAGTCGGGCATTTGTTTTCATAGAGGGTTTTCTACAGAAAATTGAGAGATCTATCAATTTGCACAATTTTTTCAGAAATCATCAATTTGAATAACAGAAGGTTTCATTTTCAAACCCAAATTCTAAAATCTTTTCTACAGGAAATGTTTAGAAAAGTTCTTCCCAGAGGTTTCTGTTTCCTCAAATTTATCAGAGAACTTCATTTATAAATCTATTGAGATTTCTTCTGTTTCCTATTGAGAATTTTCTATTGTTTAACAATAACCTTCTGTGATGCTCTCTGATTTTACTATAAAATTTGCTTAAAAATTTTACAGAGAGAGGTAACAAGTTTTCTACAAAAAATTATTTTCAATAAAATTTTACCGAGAAATACAGAAGTTTCAATCAAATATTCTTCTATAGGCAATCTTTTAATTTTACAAATTTAACAAAACTTCTACAAATTAAATCTTTATATAGACAATCTTTTCAAATCACAATACAACTAACTAAATAGCAAAGAACCCGTTTTCCTGTAGCTTGAAGAATTGAAAGTTGAAGAAAAGCTTTGCTTGCTGAGTGCAACTTCCAAAACCCTTTCCAAACCTCCACTTCCAGAAAAATACAAATTACTGAACCAAAAATAATCCCAAGATCTTCTTCCAGAATTTTAAAATGAAAACCCCAAAAATAAACTAACAATTTTTCCAGCAATTCTCTGTTTCTTTTTCTTTCCCGTGAAGTGCCTTCTTGCCTTTTCCAGTTCTGGCAATATTCTCTCTGAGAAAATTCTCAACAACAATTTGCATTTAATTTTACTAACACACATGTCAAATAAAAAATATCTTCTAACAAACTCACATATATTTTCTTTTAACAATTATAAAGAATTATTCTATTTTATAGAATTTAAAATTTCAAAAACTAATTTCATTTTTTTTAAACAAATTTAAAATTCCCATTCACACAAAAGAATTTAAACTATATTTAATCTGTCCACTCAATAAAATAAATTTAATCAATTAATTTAATTATTTAATAAAATAACTTAATCACAATGATTAAATTATCTTACCAAATAAACTAATTTAAGTGTAAATGTAATAAAAGCTTTTTTTTTTTTTTAGGCTAGTCGGGTATACGACCCTACATAAAGTAGGTCTTTGAGCTCAAACTTTTAAGTGGCCGTGGCGGTGGCTCGCCCTCAGGTACCACAGGGTGAGGCTTGGAGCTAAGGCAGGCAGACATAGCCAGATTGCCAACCGAGCTAGGGCCCCCGCCCTATAATAAAAAGCTTTTAACTACAATATTTAAAATTAATTAAATAAGCACTAAATTATAAAGAACATTCATTTAACATTAAATCCACCAAAATAAACCTTGCTTAACAAATAACAAGACAAACATAGACATGACAACCAAACATACTAGACCTAAACTGACGACATACTGTGCCTAGGTTTAAGGATAGACTAGGAAAAACCTTGTTACTATCTCTCAATCAACATTACCATTGAGCCTGGAAACGCTTTGACCTGTGAAACCAAGTGGAGTCGGTGTCATATACCTGCAATCAGACATATACCATACATGTATATAATCCATGATTGAAAAACACTGTGAAGAGAAAATCACAGAAATCACAGGGCACTCGCAAGGGAGTGATGCAACTCTGTTCTCCTCACCAATACAATATCACATCAAACTGACAAAATAAATATCAACTAATCTACCATAAGCATATATAGCAATATCATCTCAAGTAAACATCTATGCTAACATAAAGCATGTCAGAAATAATCACCACCAAATAGTGTATCATCATATCATAAAATAAATCTACCATCGCTCTACTGTCAGCGATCAAATACATCAAAACAAAGTATTAGGGTCTATCAAAGTGAAACATACTGTCAGAAAACATAAGCAAAATGGAGGGTTACTATAGTTTGGGATGCCCAAATGCATGAAGATGAGGATTTGACATTGTTCTTTAGGGCATAACTCTACTTGCAAGAGATAGGTGTACCTTTTAGGGATAGGGCTTGAGCATTATAATTGTAACTCATGTTGAGTTTACAAAGTTTTTTAATGCCTATTTATCTCAAACAAGTTGAAGAGATTTATTATCAGTTTTATTGTAGGTTGTGAAGAAGATTTGGTGAAGGCAAAAGAAGCATTCTCAAGCAAGAATTGGAGTTATTATAATCTACTTCAGAGATTAAATAATACATTGACTCTTGGTGGGGTTTTTTCTCGAAAGTGTTTCTCCATGGTATATGCTTGTGTAATCTTTCTAATATCCTATCTAATTTTTCTACAACTTCTGTCTTCATTCTACAAATGATAAAAATGAATTAATCAGATAACCACCCACAAAGAATCTATAACAAATGAAAACATATTTAGATCAACAATCTTAAATTTTTACAAAGTATTAAGCTACATAAAAACCTCAATTTTCAACAGAAATACAGGAGGAAGAAGGTAGGTATTGGAAAGCGAACAAGAATAAATATAGTAACTAAAAACAATAATGGCAGATCTTAAACTACCGACGACTCGTGCAGTAAAATCTTCCCAAAATCTAGCCAAAGTGACATAATGGTACGCACCCCTAATGTATCATCACGAAAATGACAATGGGTTGAGCATAAATAGGGGTAGAAGCAGGAATAATGTGCCAAGAAAATTAAAAGTGGAAAGGATTGAACTCTAAGCGTTATATAGCCATGGAAACACTATAGTTCCTAAAGACAATGAAGCAACAACAGTCCTTCTATGGAGAATTAACAAATAAAATGCTAAGGGGTTTGTTGAACTTGATTCATCCTTTGATAATTTTGGCGACAAAGAAGTTACTAGGATTTAAGAATTCCTCATCGCATGGCAGAGATTCAGGGCTAATGTGGAAATACCAACAATTTTTTTGGCCATGATTCTCTACATGGGTTTGTCAAAGGCGAGGACCAAGAAGCTCTGCCATATGGTTTTCTAGCATGTGTGGCTTGGGTAAATTGATGAAGCATTGGATAATGTAGATGGTAACCTCTTGATTCCACTACCCCAACACTACTACATGTCCTTTGGTAATAGCCTAGAGGTTCCAAAATTTATGATGGTGTGCACTCTTTGCTTGGATGAGTTGCAGAAGCGTTGGGGGGAGATAGATCGCATCATCTCCTTTCTGTTGAGGGCAACAGGAATGTCCAAAAAACCAGCGACAGGGTGGGTCGACGCATACCTGCAAGTGGAAGGGCTGGATGGAAAAATGCTTGCGAATGACAATGGGGATTGGGAGCTTGGCGGTGGTAATGAATGGAGGAAGCAAGATTCCTAAGATATTGATGAGAAAGCCAACAACCCAACGCACAGTGCGTGTGGACCTGAGTGCCCAGTGGTAGAGAATGTGATGGAGGCAAGGAAGGTTTGAGTGGCCATGGGAGATGAGGAGATGAAGACTAGTCTAGGGCTAAGTATGGTATTTTTTGGTTTCTAAAAATTTGAAAATTATATGAGTTGTATGAGGGACATTTTGATAGTACAGTAATAGAAGAGCGCTCAATTTTGGAGTGTTTGTAAAGAGTCAATCCAGTAGGTATATGTGCAAGATATTTGTCACCAATATGTAAAGGGTAGTCGATGAAAGTGTTGGCCAAAGTTGTATAATAGACATTGTAATCTTTTTTGAAAATCAATATAAAGGGTATTGCCCCTAAGCAGCTATTAACCAATCAAAATATTTTTTTAAAAATTAAAAATGTTTCAAAGGAAAAATCATTAATATTTTGTTTTATTCAAAATTAATTACGTCTAGAGGCGTTCTTACAGTTAGAGATGGGATGGAAGATGATGTGTAAAGAAAAACTCCTCAAATAAAAATTGACTTGCAAGTGGCAGCATTTTTTAATCAATTTAGTAAGTTTTGGGTAAATCTTTATACTTAATTTATTTTTCTATATATATAAAAGTGATCATAAGTTATCACAATAAGAAAGTAAGTAAAAAAGAAATAATCTAAATTTACAATTTCATATAAAAGTAAGTTTCTAAATTAACATATTTATTAAAACAAAAAAAATATTTAAGATCTTTTAAAAAAAGATATTCTTGACATTATATATATATATATATATATATATATATATATATAAGTAATCTTATTCTACTAAAAATAATATTTATTTATAAGGATAAGATGTTAAAAAGTATGTAAAAATTACTACTCATAAAAGAAAGTTTCTAAAAAATTAACTACGGAAGAACTTTATTAAATTTACTATTAAATACAAAATATTAAAAAAATTTAAAAAACAAAAACAAAATTATAAAAATAATGAAAATCAATTGTTCATTTTAAAAATTTAGAATTAATACACTTCAAATTAGAAAATTCAATAAAAAAGAAATATCCTAAATTTACTATTACACATAAAAAATATTCAAAATAAAAGAATATCTTGACGTATTTTATATATATTCCTAAAATAATATATATATGCTAGTATATATATGTGTGTGTGTAGAAATATTATAAACTTAAGGTTTTACTAAAGATTTAATAGTACAAAAATATAACGACTTA
>VDFB02175652.1:0-44546 GCA_007258455.2 Sequoia sempervirens
AATGAGAAGTGCCACATATCTTTGAAGAGTTCAACTATCTCCAAATACCATATTGTCACCTAAGGTGGCTTAATACATAAAGTAGAATATTAAATAATAATTCCACTCTAACATAACCAAACTTCCCATCTTAAAAATATAGGAATTTTTTTAATACCTACCTATCCTAGTACTATGAGTATATAGAAAGAAAAGTATATTTTTCTAATCTAAATCTGCAAATTTAGTTTTGACATACTCAAAATCATTAACTAGATATCTTTATTGTGAATTAAACCTACTATCCTAATGAGGTGTTAGAAATACTTCCTTTCTTTTTTGTTTATTTACAATTATCCTAGTATAAAAGATTTGAAAGTAACCACGATCTTGGTTGTATCTAGTCCTAATGAATAATCACCCTTTTTCATCATCATATATGGCTCTACATCTTCCCAAATTCTCCTGCCAAGGCAATTAATTCATCCTCCAACTCATTAAATGACCGGGCCATAAAGACTAATACTCTAACAAAATTATTGTCAATAAAAGGTTCTCCATAAAGACTTGATATTTAAGTCTTGTAGGGCACAATCTAGATCATATAGATGATTTTTCCTTAATTTATAATGACATGCTATCACTTTCACTAATCATTTATCCTTTATAATATCCACAAAAATAAAAATAAACCTAGAACTAAATCACTAATCACTTTGAATTCACCATATTTCATTTCTTGACTTCAAGATAATCAAAACCTATAACTTCCTTTATCCTCATCTTATAACCCCTATACAACATAACCATTCCCCCTCTTTCCATGTGTGTAAGATAGATTCAAAAGTTTCGTCAGTAGGAGGTCATAGGAAACACATGTAGTAGACTATAATCTATCTTTTAAAGTTTTTAGATCTCGAAAAAGTAGCTTCTTTGGACTAAGGCGGTAGCGCCCCTATCCACCCAATTTAGGCTCAAATGTTAATAGTAGGTTCCTCTCTGTATCTCCTTCTCATATTTTTCATTATTCTAACAATTTTCATTTTTTTCTATGCAATAAATTACATTTTCAGATCTAGGGTTTTTATGTCAAATAGACTTGTTAAAACACACATTAAATTTGTCATCTTTGCAACTCAAGAGAACACAAACCCTAGGAGATTGGCTCTCCCTTATGACAACAAGTCAATCATCAAACCCTAGTTGGTTTGTATTTGAATGTGGAGTCAAAGTGAAAAGAAGTCAATCCTAGTTAATGTAGTTGGATCTAAGATCACTTTTCCTACTCTACACCGTACTACCTTATTTATTAAGGCCTCCTTGTTAGGGATCAACATGTACACTTAGAAGTCTCTAATGTTAGTGCTAGTCTACCACCAAATTAGGTCCCTTAAGCATATTTTGTTGGATTTACCCATGTGTTTAATATGCTTAACACTAGGTTGACACATTTTTCAATCCTTTTTGGCCCAATACATTTAGTTGGCCTTTGCTACCTTTAAGGGATATTGTTTAGCCACTCACAACATTTATGTAAATTTGGATGACATATTGTTTATTCAAAAACCATATTTTATTTGGAAAAATATAAATGAAGCTATACTTACACAAAAGAAGGTATATAGTCATCTTAATTCTATCTCAAAAACTTCTATGATTTCAAATTCAAAAATGTTGTAGAGACATGTTTAGCCAAATAAAATGGCCCAAGAGGTTTCAAGCACTTTCACACTTTAATTAGGTACTAGCAAAATGTCTATCATGGTGTAATGTGCTTCAATGAGGCTAAGGATTTGACTAGCAAAGCTACTTGCACTTGCCATTGTTAATTTATAGCCATATTAGTTTCTTATTGCTAATTAAGAGGCCTCTTTCATGATAAGCTAGTAATAGTCACTATTGTCATTAGGAACTTTTAAAGTAGAATGGTTTTCATTGCCTTGCTTTAGCTATCTTACACGCTACCCATTTACAAATAGATCTGTAAATTAACACTACTTAAAAAAATAAAAAATATCAATTATATTGAAATCCTTATACAAATATATACTCCACCCATTAGAAAACAAGATTATTTTGAGAAAACAAATTATCCTATTACAACCATCTCTTTCCTATGACATAAATTATAATGATCCTCCACTTCCTTCTATTGGTCTCTATGGATTATGTTTTTCTTTGTTCCATTACCACCCCTTAGAAAACTAATAACTTTGTCTCAATTTTTGAGATTTTTCTCCTATAATATATGAAAATTACTATATATAGGTATAATTTAAAAAAAACACAACCATCAACCCAAATTCTAACCCGGGTTACACTATGCGCCTTGAGACGTCGACGAACATACTACTTCCCTTATCTCTGGGGCGCACGTTAATACCAGAGATCAAATTTCAGCGCTATGGCAGCCGCTGCTCTGGCGGCAGTACAGGGCATTTCGCCCACCTGTTTTATTACTCCACGTGCATTTCTCATCAATAACTGTTCTCACATTACCCGCCTCAACTTGCAATGTGGATACTCTTCAGGAGCTGCACGGAACTATCGTTTGAAGCGGGAATCGAATCACGGACCTGTTGTTGGTTTTCAAAAGAAACAACATTATTCTTCCATCTACAGAATAAGAGCTGAAGACGAGTCAATGAAGCCGCCTTATAATGTACTTATTACAGGTTCCTCTAAAGGTTAGCGCGCTCCCTATCTTCTTGTTTCTTTTTTTTTTTCCGTTTTGCTTTCCTAGGGTTTAACTGCATTTGCATTTCTGCATACCCTCGTCCTGCAACAATACTGCTACAATTGAGTTCAATTGGCTGCGAAACATAGCCTAAAAACATAATAATTATTTGGCGACATGTTTTGAATTTCTTGAGCAAATCTAAATTCTTTTCGAATAGAAGTACGAATCATCCATAAATAAGAAATCTAAAATTCTATTCGAACAGAAATACGAATAATTCGTAGATCGTAATCTGAATCAAATCACAAAGTTTCTCATTATGAAATATGGCGTTTCATTTGGGAATATTGGGCTATAATACAGCAGGGTTCCATGCCCCATGCTGCTCAATTTTTTTAGGAGATTTTATGCACCATGATTTTCTTCTTCTTTATTTTAAGTAATTACTAAGTTACAATCTGTATCTAATTATTAAATTTAGAAGATAAAATCTAAGAAAAAGTATAAAAAATATGCAGCTATGTGGTGAATTTGTGTTAGTGGCTGCGTAACTTTAACGTTCCCTCTCTATCTACAGCTAAACCTTCAAATCTTAAATTATACCTATTTCGTTATTTTTAAGAAAATTACAAACTATACAGTAAACTAATTAAAAAACCAAGCAATGAAGAGCTCAATAAAACCTGCTGTTAGCTTTCACAAAAGTTTCTAATAGCGAAATGATATGCTTTCTTTATAAAACTTCCCTTAACAATCTACGGAGCAAATTACTCACATCTACCTATGGTGCTGGTGTATAGCCATCTAGTTGGAATGGATATGCACTGTTCTAAACGGGGCACATAATTGCTGGATAGATGCTTCCCCTGCTTCTGCTAAGGTCAGAGAAGCTTAATTTAGTGAAAAGCAAGAGGGAATAGAGAATATTTAATGGCAGTTCAACACCGTGTCTGCTATGTCTAGTTCATATGTTTGATCATCGATTTTTAATGGTAAAAGTCAAATCTAGGAACATAAGATTGGAGCGTTTTAAACTTTTCTTCTTCTTTTACAGAAAAACTGGGAATCAATGTTAAATGCAAATATTCTTTATCTTCTTTGTAATATAGCCATGCCATAGAACATCTCCTTAATGAAAAGAAAGGCAGAAATTCTTAATTCTAAAGAGATAATGTTAAGAGCAAAGCCACAGTAATGCCACAAACTGTTATTATATATTGCATTGGGAATTTGGTGCTTGTTGACAGAGTGGTTTTGTCAATCCAATGGCTCATGCAGAACCGGAGAATGGTCGATACTCCACTTGGTTAGAACTTGTCCATAATGAAAGAGGAGAACTTGAGATGCTAGCGTGGAAGATGCATATAGCTCTATAAGAAGATGAATATAACATTAAAAATTTATCCTAGTAAACAAATTGTCATTCGAAATTGTGGTTGACCAAATTCATTGTAATTGATTGTATCTAGGCAAGTCAGTAATTTAAATAGAAAAGAGTAACTTGTGATATTGTTGAGTTAGAAATTAGGACCAAAAAGACGAGTATAGGTTTTCAGTCACTATAAATGATTAGATTCATATATTTGGAAACAATTCGTCATCTTATAGAACTATGTGCCTGTTCCATTCTAATATCTGAAGTTTTCTCTTATTAGGGACAAGTACTAGCCAAATGGACTATTGGCCATTCCCCAGTCTTGCTGGATGAGCCAGAGTCACACACAGCACTTTCCCACGAAAATATTGTGGGTAATTTATCATGTCGTGAGCACTTTTCATCAATCTTTGCTGGATTACATCCTCCGTCTCATTGTACATATCAAGCGGTTGCAGACTTCTAAAGGTTTTATTGGCATGTCTCCAACCATGACTCTTTTCATCAATTTGAACAACTCACACTCGTTCACTATTACATCATGTCGACATAAATACTGCAACTCATTTACAAACTGTAAAACATCATCTAATCGTTAGCCAAAGGTTATTATATTTTTCAATCATTTTAATTGTTTCCATAGGACAGTTTTGTTAATGGTTTATTATTTTATGTTTTTACAAAATGTGCTGTCTTTTTAAATGGTCACAATCTGTAATAACCGTCCACATTGCCAACCCTTATAATATAGAGTTTGATTCAAGCGTCTCCCTATATTATTGAGAATATTGGCCTATGTTAAAATGCTACAATAATTTAGAATATTAGCATATACTTATACTGCATACTAATTTGAATATTCACACGTCCAAACTATATGAGAAATGAAATAAAACAAGAAGAGGAGGTTTTGAATTTTCTAATGAAACGAATTTTGCATGGAATGAAGGCAACAGGGCTAAAATAAAATATGTAGGTCATATACAGGAAGTAAATATGCAAAATCCTCAAATTATTTCAATAGAAGAGGAGGCAGGGGATCTATTATATAGTCTTAATACGTTGGTGCATTATTACACACAATCATATATACCTATATCTCAACTATTACTTATTACAGCATGAAGCCAAATAAGTTAATAAACCCAATGGGCATTATTGCTGTTATTGTTGTCATTCTTCCCCATAATGAGTATCGCAAAGAACATGAAGTAGCTCTCAGGGTGTTTGGAACCTTTCATGAGCTAGAGGCTTTGTGAAAATATCTACTATTTGATCCTTTGTAATACAATACACAATCTCGATCAATCCTTGTTGAACCAATTCTTTGATGTAGTGATGTTGAATCTCAATGTGCTTGGTCCTACTATGAAATATTGGATTCTTCATCATTTGTTTAACTCTTGTTGTCATAATACAATAAGGAAGGTTCATTATGTATCTGGTGCAAATCCTCCAATAGTCATCTCAACCATATTGATTGGCAAGTTGTTAATGTTGTGGCTTTGTGCTCTGCCTCTATTGTAGAAAGTGATACAATTGGTTATTTCTTGGACTTCTAAGAGAATACTACAGAACCAAGACTAAAATTCTCACTAGAACTAAACTTTGGGTCAACTATGGAACCTGCCCAATTTGAATCTATATAGTCAATCAACCTATTGTCCTCTAAATGCTGAAACCTGAGACCATAAATCAATGCACCTCTAACATACATGAGAATTATGCTGATCATACGCAGTTGGCCAGATCTATGATAGCCTGCTATTTTCTGTGACATGCAAGAAATTTAAGATAGAAGAGAGGAAGTAGACAAGAGGAAGGTTGGAAGTTATTGCTGCCTTCTTGGAAAAATATTCTGCTAGATGCAGCCTCTGAGAAGACAAACTTTCCTTGTCACTGATCTTCGAAAAATCACAAGAACGATCAAAACCTCCTTCAGATCTGAGAAATTCGTCCTTGGAGAGCTTATTGCTATTCAAACCCTCAACCTGCAAATAAATGAGCATAATGGATGCCTAGGCTTGATCATATAGAGATTTGTGCTTGAATCCATGAAGTTTGGGAGCCTAACTCATGATCTAAAGCTGATTTGGCTTGATCTAAAGTTCAAAAAGGTGATTTCCACTGATCGTGGAGTGAGTTGGCGAAGTTTGTCTCAAAATATCTTAACTTTAGTCAACAAACTTTCCTTTGACCTTTTTGGGCGTCCCTTGTCCTTTTTTCATCATTTTCATGTTGGATGACCTTTGTTTGATCCCTGCTCCAGATTGATCTGTCGGTCCTGGGCAGTTGCTTCGGTCCTAGGTAGTTGCTGGTACACTCACTATTGAGCTAGGTCTGTGCTGAAGAGAAGTGCCTGGGAGGCACTAAGTCATAAAGTTGAGTTTGTGGCCCTGAAAAGAAGGGCGCCTTTCTCAAAAAAAGGGCGCTTTTCTCCTTGCCTTAGTCATTTTTCGTGTCTGTTCTTCAGCTTTTTATTCTTGACCTCTCGTGCTTTGATTTGGATTTCTTGTTGATTGGAGAATCAGCTGATCTCACTTGATATCTCATCAGGTAGCTAGCTCCATGCCGAAGATGACTAGAGTTAGAAAACTTAGAAGTCAGTTTAGGGTCCCTTTATTCAAGGGCGCCCCTCATTGAAAAGGGCGCTTTTGCTCTTTTGCTTAGTTATTTTTATCTGAAATGTGCCCTGGTATGATCTTGATTATTCGTTGATTGCTTTGTCAGATGCATGTGCTTGCAGTTGCGTTGTTGATATCTACCTAGACTGAGAAGATTTTCCTGGGAGGCCTTTAGTCATCTGACAGCATCTAGAGGTCCAGAAAGAAGGGCGCCTTTCCTTGGAAAAGGCTCTTTTTCGCTTTGATCTTCACTTTCAATAGCCGTTTCTTGATACTTCGTCAACTGCCTCTTTTCGCTTCGTCGACATCTGCTTATGATCAACTCATCAAATGATCTAGCTGTTTGTTTTGTTATCGAGCCAGCAGGTGAACACTGAGGATGACTACCTTGGATGATTCATCAGGCTGCATCTGACTCTTGAGAATCAAGGGCGCCCCTCAATGAAAAAGGCTCTTTTTGCCTCGTGAATTGATTTCTCCTTCATAGTATTTCCAGAGTCAAATTTCGACCTTTTTCAGTATCAGAAATCTCCTCCGTCGAAGATCACCATTTCTTCATGTCGAACGTTCATCCTGTATGGGTGTTTGAAAAAATGACTAAGGCATTTGACTGCATAGCCTCCTCTTGGTAGCAAGGCGTGCATTCTCCAGACTTAGTCAATTTTCAGCATTTTTCATTTTTGAAAATCCCCTCCGTCGCAAAGCATCTTTTCAAGCATTTTACCATGGTTTCGTTGTTTGAAGCTTAGCTTTCAGCACTGGTACTGGTCAATTTGCCATTAATGGCTGAAGAGCTCCTAACTTTGTTCCTGAAAAATGAAATAGACCCACCAAAGTAAAACGATGTCTTTTTGATGATTCCGACTTGACCAATGTGATCGTGAAGTCATTTAATCCTATCAAAATCATTTTCAATCATTTCTGGGAAGGTCCTATTTTTGGGGGTTTCCCTGAAGTAGGGGCGTAAAACCCTAATTTTTGATTTTTCAGAATTTTGCACATGTGTTCCTTGATAGAAACCCACAAAGCTCTTATGTTTGGTTTGACCTAAAACAGACTTTTGACGGCATTTTAACAAGATTTAGCTCAATTTATACAGAATGCCAAAAAATTATTTTGGGTACAACAAGGTCATTATCTTCTAACTTAGACCTTTTTTCCTTTGGTTTCTGTGCATAAGCAACACACCTAAATACCCTCAAATAACCAACACTAGGCTTAATCTTAGAGCTTTCTTATTCAAGAGTCATTCCTTTAATTGTTTTTGTAGGACATCTATTTAGAAGATGCACTATTGTACATATTGCTTTTGTCCAAAGGCTTTTATCCAATTTTTTTCTTTCTTCATACTCCTTGTCATTTCAGCAATGGTCGGTCCTATTCTTTGTTTCAACAGCTCCATTTTTTTTGTCGAGTGTAGGAATTAGTGAACTCTCTCTTGATTCTATGATTTGTAGAGAAATCTAGAAACTAGTTCAATTTGAACTCATCTCAATTATTTGATCTGATCACTTTGATGTTGTAATGTCCCCTTTTTCCTTGGTAGTTGACAGATGCAGTGGTTAGCCTATCACTTGGCCCTCGTAGGCTAAAATGGTGTTTAGGGGGTCCTTTGAGGGTGATCTTTGGCTCTTTAGCAGGCCTTTGGGTAGTCATTTTAGTACTCTTCAGCTTAGTGTTCTAGCTTATTTGTGATGTGCCTTCTGGAGGCCATTCTGGATGTTTTTACCCACACTATTTTTAGTAAGTCACTTGGATGTGTTGCTCATACTTACTATTTATAGTAAGTCATGGTATGGTTAGCTGCTATCATGCCTATATTTGGGAAGTTGATGGATCATTCCCATGAGTTGATATTGGCATTTATCAGGGAGTTAATGATTTAATTTATGTTATTAAAGTTAATTCAGCTTAAGTTTAATAATATTATTTATTATGGATGACTTTATAAAATGGTATTATAAGGGGTTAAAAAGGTGTCATAAGGCGTTGCATATAATTATTAATATTTGAATGGGTAAACCCTCTCAACTTTATGAGATGAATTATTTAAATGACCATCAAAAGAAAATATTAATTAAAAAGCATTATTTGCCCAAGTGGGACGTGGGTATTTGGTGAAGTATAAAAAACACACTTAATGCTTTTTCATTCATTCTTTTTTACACCCATTTTGGAGAAAAGCTGAAGCAAGGGTTTGTTGGTTGTGAAAGCCATAGCTTTTTGAGGATGAAATTTCTCAGGAAGAACAACTCGGTGCAGGAATGAAAGATCTCCCAAGCCAGCTTGCAGACAATTCTATTCCAGGGATTGTGCATTGCGCTTCAAAGATTGTTGATCATTCTTGTCACTCTCTGAGCTAGTATCTACTACCTCCTCCTCAATGTCAGAAGTGACCTCTATATGGTGGACATTGCCTTTTCCAAGGCACCTGTGTCCGAGCTCCCATGTCTCCTTGCAATAGAAGCATAATTTCTTCATGCGTAGCTCATTTGGATGGTCATCCCTTTGTTATGGAATGTGAATTTAATATATTCTATGCTATAGGATAAAATTTGATTCTAGGTTTCCAACGTATTAATAATAAAAAATATGTAGAATGATATGGGGTAATGCTGTTGGCATCATAATGTTCAAACATACCAATCGGCCTTGTGTCATCTATACATAGCACCGTAATATTAATTTATTATCTTCATACATATTGATTAATCAACTCGACTACAACTTTGAACTCTGCAGCCCTCCAATTGGAATCACAAATACTTGAAATTTGTCTTCAAAGAAGACTTCACAAATTTCTCTAAATAATGTCCATTGTGAACTCTGAGATAAGCCCACCTCAAAAGATAAATTGGGTTTTTGTCCAACCCACCTGCTCAAAGGTTTCTGTCCTCGAGGTTTTTGAAAGCTGTGCCTTCAATTTTGCTCCCGTTACGATTTTTCTACGTTACCGGTTCGGTTTTGGGTTCGGGTTCGAGAACCTAGTTCGCTGGTTCAAGAAATTTTTTTTGGGGGTTGGGTTTAGTAATACAAAAACATATAAAAATAAGAAATATATACATATTTGCAGCAGTAATTAAGTTCAAAATACACCACCATATTAATAGTCAAATAACATAGCAAAAATACACCACCACTTTATACTCAAATGTCATGATATAGAATTATAAATTAAAGTTCAAACTTCAAACATAAAAATGTCAAGTGTTTACAATCAGTCATTAATAATTATTGATCATTGATCAATCTAAATCATATGGGTCATCAAAAAAAGCAGCATCATTAGCAACATTAGATGCTACATTTTGTGTAGAACCACAAATAGCATTAGTGGCACTTGCACAAGCACTACCACTAGCACTGACACTACCACTCTCATGCTCAATAGCTGCTTCAGGCTAATAGTCATCATCAATATCAAGTGCAGCTAAGTGACTTGTGGAAGCATCCAAGTCAAGTTGGTTTGGCTCAATATCCCACCTCTTTGTGTCTCCTTCTTTGTAGGAACTATGCTTGTGTGTAAGGAGGCGCAAGTTTGAATGCACATACACCAAGTCCTTGGCCTTTTTTGAATGTAGCCTATTGCATTTTATTGAGTGGATGAAGGAGTATGTGCTCCAATTCCTCTCAGAAGAGGATGAACTAGCAACCTATTAAGACCAAATTAAATAGTTAAGAGTTACAAAATGTAACTAAACAAAATTATTAATTAATATAAATTAAAACTAAAATTACAAAATATAAAACTTACTTGGGATAAATTTTTTATTGCAATAGGTTGGAGGTGCCTGTATTCTTGCCCATGGAAGTACCACCAACTATGAGCATCCACCCTGACCTTGTCTCGAAGAGCATCAAGATTCTAATCAACACTACCAGAGCATGCAAAAGCTATGAACTCAGCCCTCACTTGATCACGTTGGTCACGATCAGTGAAGAGTCTACGAAGTGCTGCCTTGTACCCTTGAGCCACTCCAGCATCCCTATATGGAGCAACTCTTGATGGAGCAGAAAGTATCTCAGGACTATAATATTTGGGACTCAATGCAAAAGCGAGAAGATGCAAGGGAGTGGTCATTTTGTTCCATCTATCAACCATGATTTCCTGTAGCTCTTTGAAGAACTTTTCTTTAAGATCTTCCTCTTTTGCATTGATGATGGATTTCATTTTCTCAATCATTGAGTCGATACCATCATATACTTCGCCCAAACAAGGTCTATCCATGTCAGTGTAACGGATCATGCTCAATATGGGCTCGGTGAAACTGACGAGATACTCAACACGATCCCACCAACTATCATCTAGGATCCTTTGCTTGACCCTATTTTCCCTTTCATTGCTAGATTGCCTCCATTCAACCCAATTAGGGTTGATTACCATGGCACAGAGTGCCTCATGAACCTTTATAAGTTGTCTCAACACAATTTTGTTGGAGGCAAATGGGTCTCGCAAACTGCTTGAAAGTCAAAATTAAAAATTAAAAATATAATTTAAATTTACAAAATCAAAATTTAAAATTAAAAAAGAAAATTAAAAATTTAAAAATATTGAGAATTAACTTACCTTCTCAACAACTCCAATTTGAGAATTGTCTAAATATTCCTTGTGTCATATGGTGGTTCGGTGACAAATTGATTGGATGTTCACCAACATACACCCGCTTGATCCACTCAATTTTGATCCAATTTTTGTAGCATTAGATTGAGAGCGACAATACAAGGTGTCCGTGTGGATAGCCCTGCAATTTTTGGCATTGTCGGTTACAACTTGCACAACATTTTGATTGCCCACTTCTTCAATAGCTTGGCAAAGGATGTTAGCAATAAATGGACCATCCTTCACTTGTCCTTCACAATCCACTGCTCTCAAAAACATTGCCCCTTTAGGGGACAACAATAACATTGATCAATGGGCGATTTTTTGCATCTTTCCATCCATCAGAAACGATGGTCACCCTTGTTTCGATCCACGAATCCCTTATGGGCTTCAAAGAGTCTGCTACATGTTTCACCTCTTTCTCCAATAAGGTGCAACACACCTTCTCAAAACCTGGGCCCTTATACCCCTTTGGAGCCTCATTAATAGATTTCACCATTTTTTGCCAATATGGTGAACGAACAACGTTGAATGCCAATCCATTGGCATAGAGACATCTTGCTATGTCTTGATCAGCAATCTCTCTTGCCTTATTCTCGGAAATGAAGCTTCCAACGGTCCCTTATGTTAATGTTATAACAGCGTCGGTTGATCCTTCCAGCTCACGTTCCTTGAGAAAGTCTTAAATTGAATGTAGCCATCGGCTATTCAATTTACCTTTTATTATTTTGTGTCTTATGCATTGGCCGACATGTACAACTCGAAAATCATAAAAGTCATTCACTATGCTAGGCCGACTTCAATTAGATAGGCAATCTCTTATAAGGCCGACCTATCTTATATTGTTCATGATTATGTTAAGGCCGACATCATTGAATTGTAATTGTCATTTTTACTTTGGCCGACCTTATGATAAAGAAAAGATGCGACCTTTCTAAGACATATATATATACTTCTGTTTCGTCCATTGAAAGACATACATCAGCTAAGTTCGGTTGTTCATATCTGAGCGAATACATCAAGGGCGGATAGATCTGCAAAGTGCGAACTTATCTAAGCGAGTACATCAAGGGCGAATAGATCCTCAAGGTGCAGATTCAAGATATCACAGTGCGAACTTTACACAAGTGCGAATTCTGCCTAGTGCAAGCTCGATTCCAGTCAGGAGCAAACATTATCAAGTGCGAATTCTGTGAGGTCAGTTTTCTGTAAGTGCGAATTCCTCAAGACCAGATTGTGAATTGATCAAGGACAGTTTGTAAGTCATTCAGGGGCAGTCTACGAGTTCCTATAAGACTGAACTTGAGTCTTAAAGTGCAACAGTTTGGTTCTGTTCTTTGTATCTGGTAATGAAACTGATTTCTGGCCTTGTGTTCGGCCTCATTGTAAAGTGAATTGTTGCCACTTCTATAATCAATATAAGAGAGATCTTTGTTGCTGGGTTTTTCTCCCTCAAGAGGAGGGTTTTCCCAGGGTATATGCTGTGTTATTTGTCCGATTTCAAATTAATTTTCTGTGCATTTACATCTGATCTTAAAATTCAACATGGTATCAGAGCGGGTCTATGGAAAGATCCGATCAGATCTTGAAAAGCAATTCGAAGTCAGATCTAGCGCATGCTCTCTTCATGAGTTTACTTGAGTCATATTGCTAGCAATCTGAGATCTGAGAGTTATATGTGGTGATCTCACCTCCCGGGATCTGTTATCTAAAAGCACATGATTATGGAAGGTTCTGAAGTAGTCATGTATTTTGAGAGAATTCCATGATGTCATTATCCAGAATGGACTTCAATGGTCTTCACAACCTTGCAGTCAAGAGCTCAACTATGTCAGATTGTGCTGCCAAGGGTTGATGTTTGAAATCAAAGGCTGCAATCAAATAGAGATAAGTATTTGGTTCCTTTCTTTGTTTATATTCCTTTATGTGAATATCAGTTGTGCAGATCTGATAAAGTCTTTCGAGTGATGATCCTATCTATCTCTAACAATATGGGTATTGCTGGTAAGCATGTTGCATAACCTAGTGGATTGCAGTTGGAAACGGAGTGCATTGTAAATTTGAGCAGTCATGGGCCTTGCTCAAATTTAACCTTGTCATGAGTCTGTGCTCGAGTCATGAAGGCTGTGGATTGATCTGAGTATAAGAATAGCATACCGTGTTCAATAATTGCATTTATCAGAATATTAAGGAAGATAAGTATTCTATGTTTTGTTGAAATCACATTTCTATTTTGAATCATGGGCCTGTGTTCAAAACGTAAAAGTTGCATGTTGATCTATGCTTAAAATTCTTGTATCTTGGACATTGTGTGTTTAGTATAAGGAGATTGTTACTTCTCTTAATTTGTGATTTCTAGGTCAAAGATTCTTTGAATACTTCAAATTATCTATTGTGAGTTGATCTAGACTAATCATGTAAATCCTTTGATGTATGTCTTTGAGATAAATATCAGCAAAAGAGAAGAGATTGGTATCCTAATATTGTGATAGGTTGATCACATCGATACCCTTCTCCAATGCATGTGTTGTGATAGAATCTTGAACTCTTGGGAGAGTTGATTCTACATGCCAACCGTTTAATGCATTCAAGAAATCTGCAGCTGTGCAGATTATTCTTTTATTGTGCAGAGTTAGGCACTCTCGAGAGGAGCAAACAAATGAATGAACGAAAGAGCTATATCAAGTCTTATAGAGATAAGTTCCTTTAACCCTCTAGTTTGATCTTTTGATATACTTCTCCTTCAGGTTGATTTATTCATGTTCTAACATTGTGCATAAATTCTTATGTATTCATGTTATAACCTATGATTGTAAACTTTGTATGATTACAGTCTTGTCATTTCTTTGGGTAATTACAAACTGTTAAGTAATCTCTCTCTAAAATGCTTGCAGGAGCAAGAAGATGATGAGAAATTGCTTAATGATGAAAAGCTTGAGGCATCTTGTGAGAAAGTAATGCCAACCAAAGAAATAATCAAGCAGCCTTGGGACTGAGCTGATGGCTAGAGGGAGCTCACTTCCAGAAGTCTTCTTTGCAATCTTTGGAGCAAGGATCAAGAGGGAGTCTTGTAACTCACTGAGAAGAAGCGAAGATTGCTGCTAAACCCTTAGAGGATCCCTTCAGTTGCTGAGATCATAAGTGCTCAAGATTGCCTTCTGGATTTATCATTGGTAGCTTTGCAAACCTATTCAGAATAGTGAGATCTTAGATGAGATCAAGAAAGACTATCCTGAACTCTCTACAGTACCAGAGGTGTGCACTGGAAAACATTTATCTAAGTCTTGCAGGCAATCTTGGACGAAGAGGTCAGAAGGTTGATGCAAGTGCCTGAAGATCTAGAAGGAGCCTGCTGAGCCTGAAGAAGATGTGAGTGCACTTAGCTAGTTTATGTGTGATCCGAGACAGATACATCTTGTTGCAGCTAAACATATCCTGAGATACTTGCATGGCACAGTTGGATATGGGTTGAAGTATACTTCAGACGCAGACTTGGAGTTACTTGGTTTCACTGATTTTGATTGGGCAGGTTGTGTCACAGATCGGAAGAGCACCTCTAGCTGTTGCTTCAGTTTGGGTTCTTCTATGATTTCCTGGTGCAGCAGGAAGCAATCTTCTGTAGCATTGAGTATAGCAGAGACTGAGTATATTGCAGCTTACATGGCAACTTGAGAAGCAGTGTGGCTTCGTAAGCTCCTTGCAAGATTGTTTGGACAATCAATGGAGCCTACTATTACTCATTGTGATAATCAGAGTTGCATGAAGCTTTCTGTCAATCCTGTGTTTCATGACAGAACCAAGCATGTTGAGATCAAGTACCACTATATCAGAAATATGGTACTATGAAAGGCTGTACAATTGAGGTACATTAGCACTGATGAGCAGATGGCAGATATTCTCACCAAGCCTCTCGCCAGGGTAAAGTTTGTATACTTTCGAGACAAGCTTGGTATGGTGGAGAATCTAGCCTTGACTGAGTATGAGTCTCAGAATCAGTGAGCCTTGCTTAATGAGTTCTTCTCTGTGAGAGAAGTTCGAGGTGAAATCCCTTGTTAATGCATTTTCTTCTGTGACGGAAGAATTTGAGGTGAAAGCCCTCGTTTCCACCCTCTGAGCTGAGTCATGGTGGATGTCTGCGCGACTCTACGACATATCTTGTACTTGTGTTTCACCCTCTGAGAGAGTCATGGTGAAAGTCACTTGAGGTGACAACATCACGCAAGTGATGAACACTTGTACTTACTATTGCACTTTCTTCTGTGACGGAAGAACTTGAGGTGAAAGCCCTCGTTTCCACCCTCTGAGCTGAGTCATGGTGGATGTCATGTGTGTGACTCCATGACAACATCACGTGAGAGAGTCCGTGATGATCTTTCTGTACTTGTGTTTCACCCTCTGGGAGAGCCATGGTGAAAGTCACGTTGAGGTGACACCATCACGCAAGTGATGAACACTAGTACTTAACCATGTGATGGTTGATATCACATTGAGGTGATATATCTCTCTTTATATCTGATTGCAGGCAACAGTAGCAGATGAACTTCATGTGGAGATAATTTTCAGCTGGAAGATCTCTCCCTAGCTGAGAGGGAGTGTTAATGTTATAACAGCGTCGGTTGATCCTTCCAGCTCACGTTCCTTGAGAAAGTCTTAAATTGAATGTAGCCATCGGCTATTCAATTTACCTTTTATTATTTTGTGTCTTATGCATTGGCCGACATGTACAATTCGAAAATCATAAAAGTCATTCACTATGCTAGGCCGACTTCAATTAGATAGGCAATCTCTTATAAGGCCGACCTATCTTATATTGTTCATGATTATGTTAAGGCCGACATCATTGAATTGTAATTGTCATTTTTACTTTGGCCGACCTTATGATAAAGAAGAGATGCGACCTTTCTAAGACATATATATATACTTCTGTTTCGTCCATTGAAAGACATACATCAGCTAAGTTCGGTTGTTCATATCTGAGCGAATACATCAAGGGCGGATAGATCTGCAAAGTGCGAACTTATCTGAGCGAGTACATCAAGGGCGAATAGATCCTCAAGGTGCAGATTCAAGATATCACAGTGCGAACTTTACACAAGTGTGAATTCTGCCTAGTGCAAGCTCGATTCCAGTCAGGAGCAAACATTATCAAGTGCGAATTCTGTGAGGTCAGTTTTCTGTAAGTGCGAATTCCTCAAGACCAGATTGTGAATTGATCAAGGACAGTTTGTAAGTCATTCAGGGGCAGTCTACGAGTTCCTATAAGACTGAACTTGAGTCTTAAAGTGCAACAGTTTGGTTCTGTTCTTTGTATCTGGTAATGAAACTGATTTCTGGCCTTGTGTTCGGCCTCATTGTAAAGTGAATTGTTGCCACTTCTATAATCAATATAAGAGAGATCTTTGTTGCTGGGTTTTTCTCCCTCAAGAGGAGGGTTTTCCCAGGGTATATGCTGTGTTATTTGTCCGATTTCAAATTAATTTTCTGTGCATTTACATCTGATCTTAAAATTCAACACCTTAGATCTTTTATTTGAAGAGGGCATGGTTTGCTCTTGAGGGATGTCCATAAATGGATGGCTTTCTGTAGGTGGAAAATAAGGAGGTGGTGTAGGGGGTTTCATGGATTGAGATCCTTTCTTCAAAGGATGGCTTGTTTTACCACTGGTTGCTTTTTGGTCTGCCTTTTCTTGCTCAGCAATATATTTCAACACTATATTTTTTGGAATGCCTGTTGTTTCACTTGGACAAGTGCCTGTTTCAGGGATCCCGTATGAGCTCGAATATTGAACATGGCAATGACTACAAATCCAAACATATCCTCCACCACCTGGAAGTTGCTGAACCATTTCTACATATTTCCAAAGGGGAGAGTTTGGGTTTGTTTTGAAATGAGATTGGATTGAGCCTGAGGAGGTACCGGTTGCCATTGTAATACGGAATAGTGAATACCTAAGGCACAACATATTGAAATTTTGGTATTGATTCATTGAATTTGAAACTAAAAGACTTAATTAAGTTCAAAAAAATGAAAAAATTGAACATGTGTTATAGACATTTAGAGGAATGAAAAGTAAAACAAAACAAAAACTAAAAAGCAAAACAAAAGAGTTGAAGTTCATTTGTTAAAAAAAATGTAAAAAAAAAAATCAAAAAACTTAAAAAAACCTACCTCTTTTGAAGAAATCTTGCTCTATGATCTTCTTAGCAACGAATAGACACTTGCAAATGCTTAGGAATAGCACAACAATCAACTTTGAACAATCTACGATCAGCCTTCAAGTCTATTCCAGCTTGTGCAAGCAAAAGAGAAAGTTCAGTAATGGAGGCAAAAAATCCTTTTTTCTCATTCACAAATTGGTAAATGAGTATCACTTTACCTATTTCATGTTTTAGAGCCAAGTATTAGGGTTAGAAGGAATAAAAAACTCTTTAAAAGTCAACAAGAGTCAAAAAAATATTAAAAAAATGCAAAAATGCGTGAAAAAGTGCACCTGGGTGCGAACTGCCCGGGTTCGAACTGGGTTTGAAAATTTCAAACCTTGGCCGGACCCACAGTCAAGGGTCCGAACCCTGGCCAAACCCATAGAGGGATTTTCGAACCCTCAACGAATTTGGGCAGACTGGACCTGAATCAAACCCGAACCGGACCTAGGGCCTGTAGGGGTGAACCCGGTAACTTAGCAATTTTTCCAAGATAATAAATTACTTTCTCAACTTGCCTTTTATATTTCACCACGAATTAATATTTTGTCCTCATAAAGTCATTTTATTTAATATTTGAACATATTTATTTAATAATGTCACTTTATAACATTAATTAATTAATTAAATATAAACAGCCACAATAATACTTTTAGCACCATTTATTATTTAATTAATTAAATTAATCTAGTGGTGACTATTCGGGAATTGGGGACATTACAATCCCCTACAACATGACAAGGATGTTTGTCTCGCTTCCTCACTTAAAATGTAATTTCTTATGAAATTCTTATTGTTACACGACTTGTTGAGCACTTGGTGTGTCTCCTTCTTTGGTGTCAAGCAGGCCAAAATGAGACTGCTGGCTTGCTTCACCAGATTCAATGATTTTGGGTGAGTCTAGATGGTTCTGGGCTGAGTTTCTTTTTTATATCACATTTTTTTGTAAAACATCTATATATCATGCTTTTCTGAAATCACCGACTCTCCAATTTTTTTTGTGGTATCTCAGCCAGAACAAAAAATCAGCTTGCTGTGTCTGTCACAAATCCAAGACTGATAACACTGGTAATTCTCCTTTAGCCATTTCACCCAAGACTTGGTTACAAATAACCACAATGGGGAGGTCAATGTGTCAATCTTGATGTTAGGATAAGTACTTTCATTGTATCATTTTCTTTATATTGTATGTGCATATGTGCTAACCCTTTTGCAGGTTTCCCAAGTTGCCAACCTATCATCAAGCCAGGCAATATCTTATTGGTTGATTGTTAAATAACATGGTAGGGGTATTGAATGTGTTGCTCGATTGTCCTCTCTCTTTATTAGTTTAGAGTTTGTTCAGTTTATCTCATTACATTAATAAAATTTGTATTTCATTTGTAATTTGATGGGCTAAACTCAGGTAAGTCTTACAATTAGACTTGCTTATCAAATCCTATTCAAGAGCATTTCTACCTACAGATCTTTATTAAATGTGAGTGGCTTTAATAATCAAATCTTGACTGTCATCATTACTCTTAATCTTGTTCCTGTTTTTGTAGAGTGAGAGAAACTCATTTCTCTCCACTTTCAACATTTTCCTTTATTTTTTCATTTGCAGGTATAGGATATGCACTTGCAAAAGAATTCTTAAGAGCAGGTGACAATGTGATAATTTGTTCAAGATCAGGCATGCCATTTTCCTTCCTTTAATTTTCTAAGTATGTATTAACATTCTGCTTGAAAGTATGATCTGCCATCTATGCATGAATTTTTATTTACCTGATTGTGTAAAGTTTCCTTATCACAACTTCATGTATTTTTTTGAAGAACTGCAAAGATTTCAATTTAAGGTATTATGATACATGGTAAGGGAGTAAATACATCGCATTGAACAATTTCACACTTTTTTTTAACCTTATTTTGTAGCATTGAAAATCTGTGGAAAAAAATGGTTTAATTTTGTAAGCAGTGCACTTTGTTGATGGCAGCTAGTATTATGGTAGAGGTAATGGCACTGGTAAAAATAAAGATGATTTTCTTTATTGTCCCAGCCTAGTTAGCACATGTACCTGGCACGTGAAACCACCCTGTGGGAACAGGGGAATACAACACATCTATATTTTGATAACATACACATGGTCTAGTGTGTTCTTTGCAACCTAGATAGGAAAGTATAGCAAACAATATAACAACAGAACAGAATACAACAAAAATTAATGACTAGCTATACATGCACGTAACACCAATAGTTAGCATTCACATGACGTCTTTCCATTATCAAATGACCCAGAAAACTTCTCTTACCACCTAAGTGGTGGTTTTGGGCAGCGTTATTAGGATATCTGAAAATCTGTCTTTTTGGTATTTTTCTATGTTTTTATCTGTTGCATTTTTGAGGCCCTTTGGAACAGAATTTAGCAATTCGACAGTTGGATCTTTCCTACACTACAAGCCAACCTGAATTGATTAGTTCATGAGCTTAGCTTTCCAATGCATATGCAGACTTTAAATTTTGAGTAATAAGCTAGGGGTTATGATCCTAATCCCAACAGGTAGGGGTACCAAAATTAAATAACACCAACAAAACTTTTTCTGTTTCCTAATAAGCCTGCCTTTATTTGGCTGTTCATTTCATCTTCAAAGGAGAACTGTGGTGATTCTTCAGTTCTCACCAAGAACCAGTGTTACAAGACTTGGACGCGCCTCAGACTTGGCAAGCTGATTTTTGACTTGGACTCGGACTTGGAGCCCAAACTCGACAAAGACTCAGCAAATTGAAAAACCCAAGAAATTCAGAGATTTTAAAGGATTTAAAACTTGTTTCATGTACCCTTTAATAACTAAACCTTAAAGACACAATAACCTCATCAAATAGAAAATACTTTGATCCCATATGCAAACATACATCGATCACATAAGTATAAACGCAAATCTTAGATGGAGGAAATAACACATTTAGATATATAAATATTGTCAAATGTATACAAAACTCATGGAATATGAAATCCATGGCATCAAAACAAATATCAAAACTAAAAATATAAGTCTATGGCTCAGAGGAGCTTGCATTACTCATCCCAACATCACGGCAAGTCATGTGCTAGTGTCTAAGATAGGTCCTAGATGATGATGTAGCCATGATATTTGCTTGTGTCTCAATGATTGGTGTGTATATTCAAGTGAGGAATTTATTATTAAAATTTTCTTGAAGCCTTCAAGATTGCATGTTTTGTTGTCAAGCTCATTAACAAACAGGAACGGTTAAGTAAAAAGATAAATGGTTATTTTCTAGTTTGACCTTAGCTAGCATACTAATAGATGGGATTGTTTAATGAGTTTCCTGTGTAGGGCATGATTGATATATTTTTGCATTATGAAAATGCCATTTCTTGCCAACAATGACTTAACTTGTATTCAACAATACAATGGCTGTAGCATGCCAACTTTTCCTATGGCCATCCTTGCATACCAAACAAGTTGTCCAATGTATGAAACAAGATAATCCTTGATTGTGGCTTTGACTATGAAAGATGTAGAGATTTGTAATGGGGGATATGTGTTTTGTAGGTTTTATGATCATGATCCATCATTGGCCTATTACATGCTTAGACTTATAGTTTGATGGGGGATTGCGGGAAACACCCCAACGGGGTCGAGGGACAGCATCCCTTGCGGGGGTTTGGGGGCAACACCCCCAGTGGGGTCTCGAGGCAACACCCCACGTGGAGTCTCAGGGCAGTGCCCAAATGAAGAGCTTCAAAACCACAAAGACCTTAATGGCGCACACCATTTTCATATTTTTTGTAAATCCTAGATGGGCATCTCATAAACCAAACAAGCATTGAAAGATTGTAATTTCTTTTAAAAAAATAATTAAAATGGCCGAGTCTGGGGGTCGGGACTCACCTAGACCCGGCGAGTCTGGCGAGTACTCGTCCCTCGAGTTTGCTAGACTCGTTTACCCCCTGTTTGAACTGCGACTCATCAAGTTTTGGCGATTTTTGTTGAGTTTTGTAACTATGCTAAGAACCCATTGTTTACAAAATTTTTCTATTTCTTATATGGGAAAACTATATAATAGATGGATTTAAAACATTTAATCAAAGTAGAAGGCATACACACCTCTCATAGAGTTTTCCCATTTTGTATAAGCTCTTAGTTGAAATAAGAATTTACTTTGTTCGACTATTTAGTAATTGCTAATCTCATTTGGTTTGAGTTTTGTTTAATTGATGCTTATATTACATTAAGTTCCTCAACTAGTGTATTGTCCCATAGAAAATCAGTTTAATATGGTTCACTGGTATCAAAGTGTAATTACTTTTGCAGCTTCTATCAAACAAGAATATAAGAATATCTTAGATGCCCATGCAGGAGGGTTCAATGATGCAAGCTCCTTTGAGCCATAGACTTCTAGCTTCTGTTTTGATGTTTGATTGGAACTTTTGATGCCATGGATTTCATATTCCATGAGTATTGTATACATTTGACAATATTTATATATCTAATTGTGTTATTTCCTTCAGTTAAAATTTGTGTTTATACTTATGTGATCGATGTATGCTTGTGTATGTGATCAAAATAGCTTCTATTTGACGAGGTTATTGTATCTTTAAGGTTTATTTATTAAAGGGTGCATGAAACAAGTTTTAAATCCTTAAAAATCTCTAAGTTTCTTGGGTTTTTCAATTTGTTGAGTCTTTGCCAAGTCTGCATCAAGTTTGGGAATGGAGTTCAAGTCGAAGTCAAAAATCAGCTTGCCAAGTGTGAAGTGAGTCCAAGTCAAAAATCAGCTTGCCGAGTGTGAGGTGAGTCCGAGTCAAAAATCAGCTTGTCGAGTGTGAGGTGAGTCCGAGTCTTGTAACACTGATCTATATTCTCATGTTGATATGGAAGTCATGTATGAACGCTTCATTAGTTATTGTAACATACATATTGGTGTGGTGGAAAATAGCGTCTACCAAAATGGGATTGTGCAAGATGATAGACCATTTATTTTTCCAAGCCAAAACCACTTCAAATATGCAAAATAAGAAGCTAATAAAACCAGAAATGCAACCTAACTGTTATAGCAACTATGGGGGATGTTTCTAGAGCATAAAAGGTTGTGTACCTGGCCAAAAAGTTGCTGTTTTTGGGCTATGGAGGACTCATTCGCCTTCAGGGGTGAATGGGTCCTTTTAGGGTTTTGGAAAACTGATTTCAAGATCTTGCTCCTTGATGTCTGCACTCTTGAAATCCCGGTTATCAAGTTTTGGAAGCCTGAAGTTAATTCTGTAGAGCTCTTTTCGTGATCTTGCACTTTGAATGACAACTTTAGCAACTTTGCAACTTTGACAACTTTGCTCCAAATCTTGCTCCATTTGATCTTCAATCTGTAAATCTGCAATAACACACTCAAGGGCAAGAAAACTTGTTGATTTGTTAGTGAATGGGGGTTTTCCTCAGTCAAACCCCTTGTAGGTAATTAAACCAAGTGATGAAATGAATGAAATGAATGAAATGAAAGTGCAATAATGTAAATGACATCACCTTGGATGATGTCTTGTGAATCAAATCTGCATACTAACATGTAGTGGCCATGAAGAATGTAGATCTTGGATGTAGGATAGTGCTTGTAAATGAATCCGCAATGCAACATCCACTTCTTAGCTCAACACACATGAATGCATTAAACCCTTGACATGATTATTAGACCTTGAATTGCTGCAATAAACACTTGAAATCTGCCTTGAAATGCCTTATGAATGCTCTTGAAATGCTCTATAATGCTCTTGTGAAGTATTAGGATGCTCTCTTGAAAATTTTAGGTGAAACAATGTGAATTAACCCCTTATTTATACTAAATTAGGAGATTAACCCCGAAATTCAAAGAATTAAGGCCCACATCAGATTTGGAAAGAAAGGCAATTAAATTCCCACCAGAATGAAATTCAAAAACTGGGGTCTCATTGAGGACCCATTTGCCACCAAAGGCGAATGGGTCCTGGCTAAGTTTCCAAGACCGAGCTTCGGGGAGCTGAAAGAAGGCCAAAAACCCATTCCAGATCAACTGAAAAAAGGGGGTCCTGTTAAGAGAGGACCTATTCGCCATCAAGGGCAAATGGGTCCTGGTTCAACTTACCAGGACCAAATTTTTCCCAATGAAATAACTGGATATTTAATTTATGCTTGTTGGGAAAGATCCTTGGGAGGTGTCAAAATTAAGGCCTAAAAGGGGGGTTAATAACTCCACTTAACCTCAATGAATTAAGACCACCTAGATAAATGTGAAAGTGCTTTAAAACACTTTACAACACTTAAACAAGGTACACATTATGTATATTTTATTTAAAAGGGGCCCATTAGGCTTAATTAAGCAAATAAGTCCTAGAAAAGTGTGGAAGTGTGGTACAACACTTCACAACACCTTTGCAAAGGACCAATTAAGGCATGTTTTTGCTAAATAAAGGTCTTAAAACAGTGTGAATGTTTACAAGACATTACAACACTAGTCCAAGACATCATTTGTTCAATTTTAATGTCAATTATCAGATCAAGCAAGGAAAAGGCTACTTTTTCCGTTACTACATTTTTCCCCCACTTTAGTGAGAGTATGACCCCATGTCAAACTCACACTAAAGTAGACATCCAAGACACTTAAGTATGCAACAATAACAAAGATACATGATCATACCTTGTCAAGGGCCAAAAATAAACAAAAACAAAGGGTCAAGCACAACCAATTCGGTGCGATGTGAGGTAGTGGCTGTTTGTCCATAACAAATGCTGCTCACTTTGGGGTAGCGGAACCTCAGTCTGTCCACTAGGTGAGTTGTCCCAAAATATGTATGCTCATTTTGGGGCAGTGGAACCTTAGTTTGTCCACTAGGTGAGTTGTCCCAACGAAGTGGTTTAGTGAGAAAGGCATGCCAATGTATCAGCTTCCCTTGCCAGTGTATCGGTTTCCCTTCGTATAATGAGAAAGTCATGCCAGTGTATCGCCTTCTCATCATACTAACCATACCAAAGTTATCCTCCTGATAACTTTAATAAGGCACCACAATGAAGATGCTTTTTGTAAATGCTTTTGAATGTTATGTAAAAATTTTGCTTAAAGGGGATTTTGCTTTGTTTGAGTAATGGTCTTCCTCTTAGGGAGCATTGTGCCTAATGTCTCCAAGAGAGGACAACTCAAAAGTGTCAGATCGTCGCCCATGGGATGCCTCGTTTGCATCATACCATGATAGTAGATCGTACACTCTTGGATGGCATCAAACCCAATGACACCACCAAGAAGAGGACACATCACAAGAAAAAAGGTAAATCACGCCATGAAATTTTTCCAAAAGATGTCATCGTTGTATGCCCCCACTTTAAAGCAGTTGCTACACCATCACTGTGAGTAATTGCTTTAAAGTAGCAAATGTTTTGATCCTAAGACATTAGAGCTTTCCTCAGAAAACCCTATGCCAAGTCATATGTTTCCGACGCAAGCTATGTCATGGAATAGGAAGGAAGGGTTGCCCCCACAAACACATAAGGGATCTATGGTTTTGGGGTCAGTATGTTTGTTCTACAATGTCATAGAGTATGGAATTGTCATCATTCCCCAAATACTCATAGAATTGGAAGAATGACACAAAGAAAGCGAAAACCATGGGAAAAGCCTTTCGGGTCAACATGGAAGAAACATGAATGACTCGACGCCTTGCGTCATTCCCAAAAGGAAAACACAAGACAAATGAAAAAGAGAAAGACAAAGCTTTTGGGTCAACATGGAAGAGACATAAATGTCTCAATGCCTTGCATCATCCCCAAAAGGAAAACACAAGACAAATGAAGAATGATTACGACATAGAGAAGAATGAAGCTACATATAGAAGAATGCACAAAAGAGGGAGGAACATCAAATGAAACATCATGGGGGATCACATTACGCACATGCAATCACAAAGAAAAATGAAAAAGCAAAAGACTAGTAAGGCACAGGCGAGTCAACCTAAAGCAGGTCATCCGCCTCCCAATCTCGGTCGATATAAACGGAAGGTGGGCAACTAGCCAAAGGGACAACGAAAAATGCATTACTAGAACAAGGCTATCAAATTCTTGCCTCCACTTTGCCAAAGGGACAACGAAAAATGCATTACTAGAACAAGGCTATCAAATTCTTGCCTCCACTTTGTGCGAGTCGAGAATGAGCTGAGGTAGGTGATGAAAATGATCTTGTATTAGAAAAAATGATTTGCAATAAATATACTACATGTAATAGTGAGAATGTTTTAAAATTCTACAACTATTACATGACAAGGAGTGGGAGGGTGTGTTATGCAATCACTCGATGGAAATCATTGCCATCGAAGTGAAAGTTGCTCAATACTAATTTGAATGCACGACACTCATCAATACTATGTCCAAGAGTTTTGTGGTATCGACAATGTGGGACATTTGCATCTTTAGGATATAGTATGAGCCTGTCTTTCATTGGTGGTAATGTTAGAAGTTCTTTGTTTAGAAGTATTTGTAATTTCCTTTCACTTTCAGGTGGCGGACAAGGGAACTTTAGTTTCTGTAGTTTGTAGGGCCTCTTGCGCTTGCTAGATTCACCAACTTCTCTAGATGGGATTAGGGTAGGAGGTCCTGAGATGATTTTGTCTTTGTTATCCTTATCCTTAGGAGGTATGGGTTGCTCTTTAGGAAGGAGGACACTTATATCAAGAAGGGGATCTAAGATTATCGTACCATCACTATGAAGCCTTCTGTATTCTTTAGGAACACTTAAGTTGTGAGGGGGGATCTTGATATCCTATTCCTTTGGTTTCTTCAGTTGGTATTTGTTCTAGGAGTTGATGAATTGTATGTTCACTTGTTGTGTCACATCCTTGTTTGTAGAAGATTGTGAATCCTTTGCCATATGTCTCTTCAAGGTTGATTGATGTGTTGGTTACTTTGTTGACATAGGATGGTTGAATGTTTGCTTGTGTAGAGGTGCTAGGTTCACCTAGGGTAGGGAACTTAGGTTCAACTTGTGACTCAGTTTCAGGATGTAAAAGATCAAACATTTCTGGTTGTTTCATTGAAGGATAAAATGATGCATTGGACTCAAGGTTGTTAAGGCAATCATTTATGAATTCATTTATGCTGGCATCATCTTCTCCAATGATGTCAACATCACGAGGAGGACATGCATTAGGAGTTGTGTGAGCATGAGTGAGTTCAATGTCATTAGAGTCATTGCCAAAAACACAATATGAAACATCAACCAAAGAGAACAAAGATTTCCTCAAATTGCGTAGACAATTCTCCATTTTTAGAATTTCAGACCTAACATGGTAATTTATTGATTAAACAATGCAATAAGTTGAAAATGAAATGCTTTAATTGAATTTTGAACTTTTACAATGCACTAAAATGAAACAATTTAGGCTAAATGCAATGAAATTGATGAAACAACAAATTGGGAAATTGAAACAGCAAGATAATGGCACCAAACAGAAGCTAAAAACTGAGATTTTAATGTCCTGAAAATGTAGATCTGTAGCTAACAGGGACTCATTCGCCAGTAAGGGCGAATGGGTCCTGGTTAGGTCTTTCTGGGATCTTTCTGTGGATTTCAGATTGAATTTCAATGCCTTTTCAGATGCCAAAAGCTTCAGGTCAGACTTGATCAGGAACCTATTCGCCAGTAAGGGCAAATGGGTCCTAGTTAGGTATTTTTAAACTGTTTTTTATTGGTTTGCAAGCTCTCAGATATATCTTTAAGTTCCAGGTTGTAGATAGTGAAATGCAACTTCATATTTTCCAGAAATTCAATGCAAAAATGCAATAGAAAGGTGAAATGCAAGACCTAGTTTGAAATGCAATTTTGTTTTGATTTTCAAATGCAATTGAATGAGGTCTAAATGAGATGCAAAATGACTGATTTGTTTTTGTAATTTTTAGATTTAAGAAGTGCAAAACAATGCAAATCTAAACCCTATATGATATGCAAGAAAAAAAGAAGAAACCCTACTTCAATGCAAACTTAAATGCAATGAATGCAAGATTTTAACTTGAAATGCAATGAAAGACTCTAAAAATCAGAGAAGTGCAATGTTGAATAAGTCGGGTTCACCAAAAATGGTGTGGTGGAAAATAGGGTCTACCAAAATGGGATTGTGCAAGATGATAGACCACTTATTTTTCCAAGCCAAAACCACTTCAATTATGCAAAATAAGAAGCTAATAACATCCAAAAATGCAACCTAATTGTTATAGCAACTATGGGAGATGTTTTTAGAGCATAAAAAGCTGTGTACCTGGCCAGAAAGTTGCTGTTTTTGGGCTATGGAGGACTCATTCGCCTTCAAGGGCGAATGGGTCCTTTTAGGGTTTCGGAAAACTGATTTTAGGATCCCGCTCCTTGATGTTTGCACTCTTGAAATCCCGATTATTGTGATGAGCCCAACTGGCTCCTCTTCAAACCCCTGTTGTTTTAATTATCTTTTTGTGTTCTTTTGAGTTTTTTAAGAAAGTTTATAGAGAAATAGAAGGGGCGCAACATATAATTGCTCATAGAACTCAAATCTGAACTAGAATTGACAAAATGAAATTGCAGAAGGTATTAAATAACCATAACAACGATATTGCATGTTTTAGACATACCCGAAATGCTCCAGATTATTTAATTAAGAAAATAAGTCCAATTGCCAGCCATGAATGGAGTAAACTGACAATTCCAAGCGTAGGATGCAATAGAATGCAACCTCCAGCCTAAAACTGAAGCAGATGAAGGGAACAAGCTAGGCGCCCAAAGAAGAATATGCAAAACCCTCAAAGAAGAAGGCGTTTCTTCTCCAACACTCCCACGCACTTGCCTGAAGAGCTACATAAAACAAAGGAAAATCACGTCCTCAATCAAGAAGTACGGCCAAGAAGCTGATCAGACCTCCTGATGAAGAAAGAAGCCAATCTCTCAACTCGTCCTGCCTTTTAATGAAGAAACTACTGAATACTGCACAAAAATTTTCATTGAAGCACTGTAGAACTTCTGAATTGAAGCCCCTATTGTAGCAATCGTTCAACTGATCTTTCACAGTCTCACAATTACAGATTTGTGAAGAGTTATCGTTCTCCAGAGATAAAATTCCTGAAACCCTTGTCTCAGAGAAAACCCACGCTCAACAAAGCCAAGAGGAAATATCAAATAATCAATAATCAATAATGAGTTCGATTTCTCCTTTGTTTGCATATAAAGCCAAAAGGCACGCATCCCAAGGAAATGACGCCACTTTCTCATTAAAATACATTTAAATGTATTTTTATTACTTTTCAATAGTCAAGTGAATAAATAAATGGCGCCCCTTTTGATAAAGTGTTTTATATTTCACTTAAATAAATTTAAGTGATTACTTTATTATAAAATCAAGTTGACTTTATAATATTCTGTCAAATAAAGTAAAACACTTTAATACACTGAAATATTAATCTCGCTCATAACTCAATGTATTGACGTGCCATCAGAAGCTGTCAAATCCTGAACTGCCAAGGCATGCTGTGAGCCAATCACTGAACTCCAAGGTCAAAAACGACAAAACCCACCAAATAAGGCCACTGACCCTCTAACCCAACCTGTTAACCTACGAGAGTCTGAGTAATAGGCTAACCACTATCAAACATGATCATGCCGAAAAAGGGGACATTACAATTATCAAGTTTTGGAAGCCTGTAGTTAATTCTGTAGAGCTCTTTTTGTGATCTTGCACTTTGAATGACAACTTTAACAACTTCGCAACTTTGACAACTTTGCTCCAAATTTTGCTCCACATGATTTGAACCTGTAAATCTGCAATAACACACTCAAGGGCAAGAAAGCTTGTTGATTTGTTATTGAATGGGGGTTTGCCTCAGTCAAACCCCTTGTAGGTAATTAAACCAAGTGATGAAATGAATGAAATGAAGCATGAAAGTGCAATAATGTAAATGATATTACCTTGGATGATGTCTTGTGAATCAAATCTGCATACTAACATGTAGTGGCCATGAAGAATGTAGATCTTGGATGTAGGATAATGATTGTAAATGAATACTCAATGCAACATTCACTTCTTAGCTCAACACACATGAATGCATTAAACCCTTGACATGCTGATAAGACCTTGAATTGCTGCAATAAACACTTGAAATCTGCTTTGAAATGCCTTATGAATGCTCTTGAAATGCTCTATAATGCTCTTGTGAAGTATTAGGATGCTCTCTTGAAAATCTTAGGTGAAACAATGTGAATTAACCCCTTATTTATACTAAATTAGGAGATTAACCCCAAAATTCAAGGAACTAAGGCCGACACCAGATCTGGAAAGAAAGGCAATTAAATTCCCGCCAAAATGAAATTCAAAAAATGGGGTCTCCTTAAAGGGAGGACCCATTCGCCACCAAAGGCGAATGGGTCCTGGCTAAGTTTTCGTGACCGAGCTTCAGGGAGCTGAAAGAAGGCCAAAAACCCATTCCAGATCAACTGAAAAAAGGGGGTCCCGTTAAGAGAGGACTCATTCGCCATCAAGGGAAAATGGGTCCTGGTTCAACTTAACAGGACTAAATTTTTCCCAATGAAATAATTTGATGTTTAATTTATGCTTATCGGGAAAGATCCTCAGGAGGTGTCAAAATTAAGGCCTAAAATGGGGGTTAATATCTCCACTTAACCTTAATGAATTAAGACCACCTAGATAAATGCAAAAGTGCTTTAAAACACTTTACAACACTTAAACAAGGTACACATTATGTATATTTTATTTAGAAAGGGGCCCATTAGGCTTAATTAAGCAAATAATTCCTAGAAAAATGTGGAAGTGTGTTACAACACTTCACAACACCTTTGCAAAGGACCAATTAAGGCATGTTTTTGCCAAATAAAGGTCGTAAAACAATGTGAATGTTTACAAGACATTGCAACACTAGTCCAAGACACCATTTGTTCAATTTTAATGTCAATTATCAGATCAAGCAAGGCAAAGGCTACTTTTTCCGTTACGACACATATAACAAAAGAGGTAGAAGAGAGGCATTCTAAGTTGAGCAAGCACTCTAAGCAAGCATCTAGGCAAACACTTCTAGCAAGTACATAGTTAAACAAGCATTGAAGGTCAATCACTAGAAAGTTGGCGACATGTAGCTTTACAATTATCCATGCAATTAGTTTATTTTCTCATCACAATGATTCTAGCATGGGTATATGAGTCTATTTTCATCATCATAATCTTTTTTGTGTGCATGTGGCATCACAATAGTTGTAGCATTGATGACATTGTAGATTTGTTTTGAACATCACAATGTTATAGAAGGCTCTTAGCATGGATGTTGCATGCTTGAGTAAATTTAATGATTATGGTGTGCACATATATAGCTGAAACATAAAGGACACTAATGTAAACACATTTGAGTGATTTCTAATGTATACACAAACATGGTTGTAGCAGGGTTTTCAAATCTCATAATTTTGTATGATATCAGTTGCACTATCTACAGGAATGCTCATTAAACCAAGACTTTTTACATGATGGTAGAAGAGTGGCAGGCACTTGGCCACTGATAATAAAATGATAAAACACTTGGATAGCAATTACAACAATATTTTTAATTTTATGGGTGTATGGTTTAAATTCACATGACCTTACTTTAATGCATTTCCACATATATGTACTTTTTGTTGTTGAAACACAAGACGAACGCACGATTTATGTGGAAACCCTTGCCGGAAAAAGACCACAGGAAAATATTGCTTATATTTAGATCTTCTTGTAGGCACAAACCTACTTCATTTACAAAGCTTCTTTCATAGGCACCAATCCACAAGAGACACCAATCTCTTCTAATGAGAGGCACCAACCTCCTAATAAACAATATAATAATTTATTTGAGACTTCTTAGATCTGCCCTAATTCACCTTCATAAATCTGCTCATTGCTTCATCAAAATCTGCCTTCGGAATTTTCAAAGATTCTTCATAAATTCTGCCATAAATCTCATATGGATCTGCTCATATATCTTCAAAAATCTGCACTTATGTGCCTTTCAAATCTGCTTCTTATATGAATGATATTCAATGAATTGCTTGCCTTGAAATGAACTCCACAATCTATTTAAATATTTTATCCAAGGTGGGTGACTTTATGAAGCAACGCATACATTGCAAATGGATGCATCTCCTCCTCCTAAATGCACCCTTTCATCTCTACCTTGAGTGCTTCAATAAGGGTCGGCCCCTATATATATATATTTTCAAAAATAAACCCCCAAAAATGGGGCACACCACTTGAGAGGGTTGGCCCTCTTCATAAAAGTTAATTTACAATTTTTATTTTTTTTAATGAGGGTGCCTAGAGTCTAAGGGTTGGCCCTTAGCAATATTGTATTTTATTTTATCTTGCACCTCCAATCTCTGTCTTCGAATGTCTTTGAGATCAATGCCAACAATTTCCAACATAATTTATCTTCTTTTGCTATACTTATTTGATTGTAGCTTGAAAACTCATCTATAAAGGAATATATCTCACGTCTTCCCACCTTTTCAAGAATGGAGTTTGTAAACAAAATTGGGAATATATCCTTGATTGTTACAACATTAAGACTTTAGAAATCCACACATTCTTATTTGTTTTGATTCCTTCTTTGTGTAACAATTATCAGTGACACCTAGTCACTTGTTTCAACCTTGAAGATAATTCCCTAGCTTTTTATTGATTTTCTTTTGTACTTTGGCTGCATAATTCCAATTCTATATGACCTTTTTTTCACTAGATGTGCTCTAGGTACTATAGGGATTCCATGGACACATACTTTTGACATCACTCCTTTTAGATCTTTGTACGTCCATGCGAAGATATTTGTGTACTCCTTGAAAATTTTGAATGTTGTTGCCTTCAATATAGGATTCTAGTTGTCTCCAACCATTATCATTTCTCCACTACCTTCTTTACCCAAGCTTACTTTTATGGTTATTGGTTCATGATACTTCATATCCTTGTCTCCTTCAAATTTATAGGTAGGTATGTTGTCTATTGTTACATGCCCTAGTTTGTATTCTATATATTTAGGTGGGAATGTGCTAGTTGGTGGTGCCGTTTGCTCACTTTGTACCTTCTTCGCATCTTGTGCTTTCTCTACGACTTGGATCATATTGTTGGTTGGAATAGTTTGTAATCTTCCATCTACCAATGGACCAATCCATTGAAGGAGCTTGTTTCATCCTCAGAGCAAGGTTGGAGGTCTAGAACTCTCTCAGTAGTTGGCTCCATAGGGCCTCTTCCTTCTTTAACCCATGTTTCTCTTGGGTCCAAGTCCAAACCTAATGAATTACATATTTCCTTCCTCTATTTTCAATAGACAAGGTATTCTTTTCCAATTATGGTAGGCTTTGGCTGCTACCAACCATCCTCAATCCAACAATGTATCATAAGCCTTTTCTATGCAAAGAAATGACAACAAGGTTTAGTAAAAATGGTTCGGGCCTGATTATTACTTGCTGGGCTATTAAAACCCCCAATGCCTTTATTCCTTATTGATTCGTGCTTGCCAATCAGAAGGTTGGTTTTCGTAAACTCTTCTAGGTGTCTTTAGGTAGTACATTTTGTTTGGATCCTTTGTCAATGATTGTATTTGTGAGGTTCTTCCCAAGAATCTCCACAAGTACCACTATAGGTTTCTTTGCCAAGTTCACTGTTAGCAACATAGGATCTATTACTTGGTCAACATGCAATGGAGGCTTTACTATTATATCTACATTCTTCTCTTGAACTATCTTTTCTTTTCTTCTGGAGGCTTTTTGCTTTGGGTAATTGGTGTCTTTGTGATCTCTTGGTCCACATCATTTACACTATAGTCCCCTTTTGTTTTTTTTTGTTATCTCGACATTCTCTTGCAAAATCCCCACATTCATTACATTGTTGACATTATATGATTGAGCGTCCTTTGGAGTTGTGTTGTATTTGATTCTTATTCCCACTACTATTATTGTTACTTCTATTCTCGTAGCCTCTTGGAGATGCTGTTTGATAGCATTACTCGCGAAAAACTTCTCCTTATATCTCAATTAAATAACCTTCAATTAATACTCCAGTATAAGCCAACCATGCCAAACAATATCGTCTCTTCTATAGAAATTTTAAAACAGCCGTAACTTCATTGCTTACGCAGCTTCTTCGCCAAATGACCGTATGTACACCAATATTTTAGCACCTCCCTTAAAAGCGTCGCCATTTTGCATGCTTCGTCTACCCAAGAAATGTTTGTATATCATCGGTGTGATATTTGGGCATAACCGCATAGATTATGGGAATTAACTCACCGCTGAAACAACCAAATCTAGACATCGACACTCAAAAACAATGAGCTTCCATTGCTTCCAGGTAGTAGAATTTTTCAAAAAGACGCCATCCCTCCCATTTCCCAAAGCACAAAAGATGAGGTAACACTATTAGTAAAATTATTTAGTAATTTATTATTAATGCTCAATTGTAGTGTCTTCTTGCATGATGACTTTGCCCATGCATAACCGTCGTCCTTCTGTATATTCTCCCGCATTCTGTTGTTTTGCTATTTTTGTATTTGCATGCTTTCGGCTCATGCATTCGCATTGTATTCTTTATATTCAATTTCTTCATGTAAATAAGATTGCTTCAATATTTTTCAATCTTCTGTGCTCTGCTTATTTATGTTTTCATGGTATCAGACTAGGCTTTCAACTTAGAGATTGAAATTTCTGTTTTTTTTTTGATTGTGTATTCGGTGAAAGGAATCTTTTGACATCAGACCTGTTCTCTATTCTTGTCGAGATTTTCTTTTCCGTCACTGTGCTTTGTCTTTTGCTCGTGCGTTGGATTTCTAGTCGAGATTTTTCACGTGTGACACTTCTCCCGTGATCGTGCGCACATTCTAGAGTGGGTGTCTCTGCATACAAGTTTGTGTGCTTTGTTTTCACATCTGCTCATGACTTCTGGAGTGCATGCGTCTTCATTTGGAGACGGGATTTCTCAGTCCTTTGACTTCTTTGCTAAGACGTGTCTCCTTCTGCTCGAGATTTTTTGTGGAGATGTATTAGTGATCTGGTTATTGTGTCTGTGCGTCAGACTTCATCTCACTCGTCCCTGTGTGTCGAACTTCTGTGGAGAAGTATCTGTGGCTTCCTGCATTCGAAATATGTCTCATCCTGTGTTTGAAGCAATTTGCGTGGAATCTTTTTCACAGGTTGGGTGTTTTGGCGTGTGTGGAGTCTTTTTCCCAGGTCGGGTGTTCTGGCGTCTCTTTTACACGCATTTGCTCACACCTTTAAGGTGTCTCCATCATATTCTTTGAGTTCGACAATTCTGAAGAGGGTGCTCTTTTTGTCTTTTTTTGAGAGTCGTCCTTTTTTGATTGAAGATATCTTTCGTCCAAGCACTTGATTTTTTGAAGCTTGCCAGTTTACCTGCCTAAGAAAGTCGTTCTATCTGTTGGAGGAGATTTTATTCTTCTTACTCGATTTTCAGATTTGTCTCTTTCCTTGAGACATCTATTTTGCTGAACATTGCCTCGAGATTCGTGCCATTTTTTTTTGGATCTGATAGTATTTTGCATTTTTTGAGGTTTTGTACCTCATATTTGTCAGATTTTGAACAAAATGGTCTCATTGACCCACATCATGGTCGAGGGTAATCAAAAGTTCAACGGGAGCAATTACAACACCTGGAAGTAGCGCATGATAACCATCTTCGAATATTGCTGCCTTGATCAGATTATTCTGGGCAATGTTACTTGTCTCACAATGGCGGGTAAAGATCAGGAAAATTTTGATGAGAAAAATCGTGAAGTGGTGATGCTCATTAAGCTTTTAGTTACCGATGATCAACTGCCTCAGGTTCCAATTGGTAAATCAGCGAAGGAGATTTGGGATCATCTGAAGGATCTTCATGAGACTTCCGACAAGAGCCGTGCATTCTTCTTGAAGAACATGTTGTTCTCTATCATGATGGATGAGAAGACATCATTACAGGCACACTTGAATAAGATCAAGGAAATCTGAGATCAATTCGAGGCTATTGGTTGGAAAATGGAGGAAGAAGACATGGTAGTCATCACCTTGAAAAGTCTACCAAATTCTTATGAGCACTTTGTTGAAATCCTCAACATTACATTGACTAATGTTGATCTAAAGTTTTAAGATCTTTGCTCCGTTCTTCTGCAGCAGGATCGTTGGAAACAACAGTTCGGTAGCGGCGCTGGTTCGACCTCCACTGAGCAGGCTTTCCTTGCTAAGATCTTTCAGAAGAACAAGGGAAAATCTCAGTCCTCCTAGTAGTCCAGTCTAGCATAGTCTTCAGATTCTTCTTCTTCAGAAGAATGTCTAGTGTAACTACTACGATAAGTTTGGTCATATGAAGAAGGACTGTTGGAAACGCTTGGCTTATGAGCAGAACAAGCAAGGAGAGTCAAAATCCAAAGCTAATGTTGCAGAGCACACCAAGCAGAAGGAGTTTGCTTTCTATGCCTTCATGGCCAAAACTTCTGCAGATCCACTGAAATCTTCTGCTTGGTACATTGTTTTTGGTGCTTCTCGACATTTCACTCATCACGGGGATTGGTTCATAGAGTACAAGCCTTTCAAAATTTCAGGTGTCTTTGGAGGTGGTGAGGAGTATACCATTGTCGGCAAAGGCAACGTATAGATTCAGTTTGGGGGGAGAAATTTAATATTTCTTGATGTATACTTCGTACCTGGCATGGAGATGAACTTGCTTTCAATTAGTCAGATCACGACACACTCTCCTTAGTTGGACATTGTTTTCAGCATGCACACTTGCAACATTGTTGATCGAGAGACTCGCACTACTGTGGTTCAGGGTCTTTATAGACTCATCGATTCTGGTGATTCTCAAGAACACGCTTTGGCTGCCCGGAGCACTTCTATCAATAGCCTTTGGCATCGGCGTTATGGGCACTTGAACATGCAGTATCTCTCTCAGCTCTCTCGTGATTATTTGGTTGGTGGCCTTCCTGCAATTCAGACTCAGAATCATGGAGTTTGCGAGGCTTGTCAAGCTGGAAAGTAGCACCAGACTCCCTTCTTTGATGGTGACTCTTAGCGAGCTTCTAAGGTATCACAATTGGTTCACGTTGATTAATGTGGTCCAATGAATACTTCTTCAGTCACTGGTTGCAGGTATTTTTTGTTATTTGTTGATGATTTCAATAGAAAAATGCGGGTTTATTGTTTGAAAAACAAATCAGATGTGTTTGGTACATTTTAGTTGTATAAGGCCTGAGTTGAAAAAGAGTCGAATTCACCTTTAATCACTCTTAGGTCTGATAATGGGGGGGGGGGGAATTTTGTTCTTCTGATTTCTCCACATTTTGTGCTGCACATGGCATTAAGCACCAACTTACCACTCCATACACCCCACAACAGAATGGTGTAGTTGAACGCAGGAACCACACCATCACAAAAATGGATCGTTCTATGCTAGAGCATCGTCATGTTCCTAAGAAATACTGGGCAAAAGTAGTTTATATTGCTGTCTATCTTCTGAACTGATCTCCAACTCATGCGGTGAAGAGGATGACTCCTAAAGAAGCCTAGTTTGGACGTAAGCCTAAGGTCAGACACTTGAAAGTTTTTGGCTCCACAGCTCATGTTTGGATTCCAGATGCCAAGCGCACTAAGTTGGATTCCAAGAGCCAGAGACTCATGTTCACTGGCTATAGTGAAAATCATAAGGCATACAGGTTGATTGATGTAGACATAGATCATCTCATTTTCAGTCGTGATGTTGTGATTGATGAAGCTACTGGCCCTTTCTTTCAGTCATCTACTTCTATGCATCCTGAGGATCAGCCTTCTACAAATTTTGAATTGGGTGTTTTCCTTCCCCTGAGTTCACATGATGGGAGGGATTCTGCAGTTGAGCAGCCACCTCAACCGAATATTCCACCACCCACCCCTCCTCAGGACTATCTAGATCCTGTTCCAAGTGATTCGGTTCCAACAGTGTTAGTTGATGTTGTTCCTCCTACCTTAGATATTGGTTCTTCTACTCTCTAGCCTAAATGGTATGCCAAGACCATTAGTGATCTTCATGATGATAAGTTGATCGAGGGTAGAACATCTCGGAAGAAGAGCAAACAACAACATACAGTTAAGTTTGCTCTCATGGCCAATTTGCATAGCATCTCTGAGCCTTCATCATATTCTGAAGCTAAAGGCATACCTGAGTGGGAACAGGCTATGGAAGTTGAACATCACAGCCTTCTGAAGAATAACACTTGGGTGCTTTATGATCTTCCACCTGGAAGAAGCCCATTGGTTGTAAATGGGTTTATAAAGTTAGGTACAAAGCTGATGGAACCCTTGATAGGTACAAGGCTCGATTAGTAGCAAAAGGGTTCTCACGGACTGAGGGCATTGACTATGAGGAGACTTTTGCTCCTACAGCCAAGATGAGTACCATTCGGTTTGTCCTCGCTTCAGCAACTTAGTTTGGTTGGAAAGTCCATCAAATGGACGTTAAGAGTGCTTTTCTCAATGGTGATCTACAGGAAGAAGTCTATATGACTCAGCCTCCTAGTTTCAATGTTCTTGGCAGAGAACATCAGGTTTGCAGACTTGTTAAAGCACTCTATGGCCTTAAACATGCTCCACGGTATGGTACATGAAAATTGATCAGTACCTTTTTGATCATGGTTTCCAGAGGAGCCCTTCTGATTCAAATTTGTATGTCAAACGTTCTGGCGATGATATTCTTGTTCTTGTTGTCTATGTTGATGACCTTATCATTACAGGCAGTTCAGAACATTTGGTTGAGGAGATAAAACACAATCTCAGTCAATCTTTTGACATGACAGATTTAGGACTTCTCCATTATTGCCTTGGTGTTGAGGTTTGGTAGATAGCTGATAGCATCTTCATATCTCAGTCCAAGTATGCTCGTAGTTTGTTTGATAAGTTCAAGATGGGTGACTGCAAACCTGCATCAACACCTATGTAGAAAGGGTTGAAGCTTTCAGCTAAATCAAATTCGCTTGTGGAAAATGAATCAACATTCAGGCAACTAGTAGGCAGCCTCATCTATCTCACTGCTACTAGACCTGATCTCAGTTTTGCAGTGAGCTACATCTCCCGCTTCATGACAACCCCTACAGCTGAACATTAGGTTGCAGTGAAGCGTGTGTTGAGATATGTTAAAAGCACTTTCGAATTTGGCATTCTATATGGGAGGGCCAAGGAACCTAAGCTGATTGGTTATACAAATTCAGATTGGGTTGGTTTTGTTGATGACAAAAAATCTACTTAAGGGTATGTATTTAGTTTGGTAACAGGTGTAGTCACATGGACCGGCAAGAAGCAGCAGGCAATAGCTCTTTCCTTGACTAAAGCTGAATATCGAGGAATTGTTAAAGCAGCCTGTGAGGCAGTTTGGCTTCGAAGGGTGCTTTCAAACATGCAAATGTCTCAAGCAGGGCCTTCTCCCTTGTATTGTGACAATCAAGGAGTGCTCAAACTTGCCAAAAATCGAGTCTTCCATGAAAGGACAAAGCATGTTGAACTTCATTGTCATTTATCCACTAGCTTGTCGAAGATGGATCAGTTGTTTTGTAGTATGTTTGGATAGAGGATCAGATTGCAAATATCCTCACCAAGTCTCTCATCCCGGATAAGTTTGTTAGATTTAGGGGGTATCTTGGTGTAGTTAATAGATTGAGCATTAAGGGAGGGTATTAAAATTATTTAGCAATTTGTTATTAATGCTCAATTGTAACGTCTTCTTGTATGACAACTTTTCCCATGCATAATTGTCGTCCTTCTGTAGATTCTCCTGTATTATGTTGTTTTGCTATTTTTGTATCTGCATGCTTTCGGCTCATGCATTCGCATTGTATTCTTTATATTCAATTTCTTCATGTAAATAAGATTGCTTCAATATTTTTCAATCTTCTGTGCTCTGCTTATTTACGTTTTCAACTATGATCAACTAGCAAAACATTGGACAATAAGTTGGCACAACTCACGAATTGTAAGATTTTTCAGAAAAAAGTAATCCTCAAAAAACTTTTGAACTGCAAAATTTTTATAGATTTTTTTTCAAAAACTCTTTAAAATCTTCAGATGCTCGATTTTTTGTTGAGAAAAAAATACCCAAAAAACTGGTGCAAACCCTAGCAGCAACTCACGATTTTTTATATAGGAAAAAATCGTCAAAAAACTCTTAATAAAACAACACTTAGTAAATTTTTTCAGAAATTTTTTTTGAAAAACTCTTTTAGCAAATTTTTTCAAGAAAAAATTTCAAAAAGCTCTTTGTAGAATTTTTATTTTTCCTAGAAAATTCTATCAAAACTGGCTCAAAAAGATAACCCTTCACACTGCCATGAGGTCAGAAATAAAATCACCACAAAACCGTGAACTAGAAATTTGTATGAAATCAACAACCAAAAAAAAGCATCCAAATCTGTTTTAGAAGCCCCTTGAAAATCTTCTAAAAAATCAGCTATGAAAAACCACAATTTTTTTTTCAGGAACACAAGATTTGCAGGTACTCAAACTCTTAAAATCTTCTGCAATTTCGCCCTTCAAAAAAACCTTCAAAAATTCTTCACAATTTTTCCAAATGAAAAAAGCCCTTAGATTTTTAACAAATCACCTCTCAAAAAATTTTCAGAAATTTCTTTGATTTTTTTATTTAAAAAAAATCGGCAAAAAAGACATCTAATTTCTAAAACTAATTAGATTCGAGCCTGAGTTCTGATACCATGAAAAGATAATTGATATTCATAATTGCTTTATTTACAAAAGGAGACGAAGGCTCCTTATAAAGAAATTACAAGACGATGTTTCTAAAAAGAAACACTCATAAACTGAAGCAAACTAAAACAAAAAACAGAAAGATACTAAAACAACTACAGCATAAACAAAAGTTACTAAAAACCGACTAAGTTAACTAAAGACTACCTAACGACTAATAAAAGCAAACATGACCCTTAATATTACATTAAATATTTTAATAATTTCTTTGGACAATTTGTTTTAATGTAATCTTTGGTCTTGCAGTCCACACACCAAAGTTCTTTAGTTTCCTTCCTAGTTTCTTTTTCAAATTTTTATTCCTTCATCATCCTCAACATGTCCCTTCTCAAGGCTTATATTGTCTCGATTTCACTATCGCTACTCCCATCTGAACTATCATCATCATCCAATTTCTATAATAACCACCCAAATTTTTTCGACAAATTTCACTCGTTAGCATTAGCTAAAATGCAAAGATAAGCAACTGAATAAGCAACCCTCTACATTTTGATAGCCCAGATCCCAATACGGGCAAGGTGAGAGGATACAATGAAAAGGGGATCTTGCAATTACTGAAATAACAAGCTAATTGGAAATGAACACCTTCCACTTCCTAATCACCCAGATCCCAATATGGGCAAGGTGAGAGCATACGGTGGTTGGCTTACATTATTGAAATCCTCAATGCTACCCCTTCTTCAATGGGGTGAGTAATTATAATCAAGTGCATGAAAGTAAACATGCACTTTTTCAGCGGGAATTATAAAGAAAGGAAAATGCACTTGGCGGCAAGCTGACCAACTTCCACTTGTTTAGCGGGTAATAACAAGAAAGCAAATCAGCATAAACAAATGAGAGCAAGTGAGGGCATTATATAGCCTTGAGACCCAAGAATTTGAATTTTCTTTTCCCTCTCAAAATAGGATGCCACATTTGGGGTAATATAATATTTTATTAAAATTATTGAACCTCTTCACTTTTGGCATCCACCTTTGAATATGCATAAAATTAACTTTTAGAAGATTAAGTCTCCCACCTTGGCGTCCAAGCTTAAGTCTACCTTTTAAAAACAACTTAAGTTGTGCTTCCTAGGCGTGGGGGTCAAGAAGCAACTTTGACAATATAAAACAAACTTAAGTTGCCAACCTTTCCATTTTCGAACTCCAAGAATGGTGGATAAGCCAATTGCTAAAAATACCAAGATGCCAACCATTGCAACTGCAACCACTGCCAGAAATAGTAAACCTGAATTGAACTGCTGCCAAGGCCACTACCAGAAATAACACTTATTAAAAATAGCATACTGCTAAAAATAGTAAGTGACTCCAATCTCAAAATAAGCACATTCTAAGAAGCAACTGTGATTTACTAAAAATAGTAAGTATCAAAAAATAGACACTGCTAAAAATAGCAATGATTGCCCACCAAGTTTCTTAGAAAACCCAGAAAGACCCAAAAACCCTTCTGGCAAACTCCTGCAACAAACTCCTAAAAAACTGACGAGAAACCTCCAAGAATCTTGGAAACCCTAAAAACGCATCTGAGTAGCCTACGAGTCTCCGGAAATAGGCTAACAGTCATTGAAATGCCTAGGACTTAGAAGGGGACACTACAATTTCCTTTTGGCTTAGGAGAACATTTTATCTTCACTCTCAATGCCCATTTCCCTATTCTAGGCTTTTGCATAGGATGAAGGTTACTATCCTCTTTTTTTTTCCTTAGTGATGGGATGATTCCTTCAATAAACTATCTTTTCTTCAAGCCATTTACAGGTTCTTTTTCTAGTTTTACCAATAATTCTTTGAACCTACAATTATAAGCTCTTACATTTCATGCTTGCCTTCTTTCGTATTGTATATCTCAACTACGATTTCGTTATCAACTCTTAGTGTCTTGAACTCTTCTTCACCCTATCCCATGTACTTTTGGAAGTTGGTTCAATTTGGGTATACTAATCAATGGCTATGTCATAACCCTCTTTCTCTCTTTGTATAATCACACTTGCATAATAAAATACTTATATTTATCTTGGTGTTTTCTAAATTAAATGTATATCTCTTTTATCTCTAAATGAATTATTTATTATTTTTGCAAGAAAATATATAATGTATTATTTAAATATTCTTTATTAAATAGTGATAAAAATAAATAATTGAAAATGAGCACTTTATATATATTAGAATTAAATTAAAAGAAGTAATAATAAATAAACAATTATTTGAAAAGCCTGATTTATATTAAAAAACTCTTATTAATTTAATTGTCGGCATTTACCAGCAGCAGCGTTCATAAAGTTGCGACCCTGAGAGAACCTCCAGATCGCACCTCCTTGGATGATGGTTGGGTCTCAAATAATCGTGTCTCTTCAGGTGGAAAAGATGCATTGATTGTTTCTTACCCCACTCACCCTTTAATGCGTGTCTTGTGGCAGATTATAGGTATGATGGAGTTTGAGAGCTAAATACACAAACGTATATTCTGTGATCATCACACCAACTGCAAAACACATCGAATTGCAATACTGTGAGGACGGTATTGTGTTGGATGGTGAATCTGGTATGTACAGATCATGCCAAAGTCTGAATATCGATTTCTTGTACAAAATAATGTTAGAAATAGACATTAAAGCATAGCATAGTAATGTTACATTGTTAGGAGTGGTCAGTCATTACCAAATTATTATTCTTTCTCAGTCAAATCATTAAGGAGGGAGTTGGGAGCTAATGAAGGAGAGCAGATACTAGGATCCTTTCGAGGTAGGCCACCCTCTTTGGATGACTATGGTCTGCCATTGAGGGCTAAGGGGGTCATTACAACGGGTGTTTGTTGGCCACCCTCAAGCTGAGAAGGGAGGTGCTAAGGGCATCCTTGTGTGCGGTTCTCACTTGCCTCACTTATGAAGTTGACGAGCGAAAGGGTGATAATTTGGAATGTCTTATATCCATTTAGTTTATTTGGAAAGATTGAATCTTGAATTGCATGTATTTCATAATAGCAATAGCTAAAGAGAAAGGCTTTATTGATTCTTCATTATATTAAGTTAATGTTTAATTTGATTGGTATTCTCATTTCATGAAACATATTGGTATTTTAGGATAATTCTTTAGCAACATAAAAGGGGATCATTACAGGCTATGCCCCAAAAATTGGATGGAAAGAATTGTAGCTAACATGCTATGTCATCTTGGCCATTCACTGCACAAATTGTTTCATAGGTCTTGCAATGCCTATCTTGATCCTTTGATCCATTACCAATGAATTTGGGTAGTTTTTGCCTCTCAATGCTAAGGCTTGATGGTGGAGTCACCATTATTTTCTTTGATGCAACTCTAGTGCCTGAAACTTGCTCACCAAAGAGTCTTGACTTGGACATTCTATTGTTTTTCTTGCACTCTCAACCACGTGGGAATCCTCGTTTTGTACACTCATATTTCCTTTAGGTTCTCTTTTATACACTCTTAGCCTTGGAAGTTTTGGCTCAGTTTCCTTAGTGAACAACCCTTCAATGCCTTAGAGGTTGTTCTTGTATGTTTCTTTTTTCTTGTTTGTGAAGGAATCCTCAAACTCTATCTCCCAACTTCTCTCACCTAAGGGAAGTTGTTTTTGATTTTTCTTGGTTTGACATATCAACCATGCTTTGTTTGGTAGTGGTAGGTGCTAGAAATGTTGTCATTGATGTCAAAGGCGTATAGGAGATTGTTGCAAATGTTGTCAAGAAGGAATTTGTTGTGCAAGATTGATAGAAATATCATAATTGATGTCAAAGGTGTATGAATGCAATCAATAATGGCCAAAGGCCACTAATTGCAGTACAAAGGGCAATCTAAATCAGTTTTAGATCTCCTCTTTCAAGGCAAGCTTATTAATGTCATATTGGCATTTGAAGACGTGCTAATACTGGCCTTATGAAATATAAAATAAAATATCTCCTATTTGGGTCGACTCCCATCCTTTGCGCCCAAGACAAAGTCATTTATTATCATGCTGGCCGACTTCATGATTGGAAGAGGAAGACACACATATATATGAGATCGCCCAAGAATGGAATGATATTCTTATTAAGGAGTAAACAAATATAGTTAAAATAAAAGCAACGAATAATATAACATTATTGTGTAGTGATTAAGGCAAACTAAGAGGCAGCGATTCCTAAATCAGCTTGAAATGATTCCAAAATAAGCAGCAGTTAATGATTAAGATGGAGGTGATCAATGAAAAATAAGAGCAGCGAATATATCGTTAAGGAGAGCAGCGTTTGATGTAAAGGTGGCTATTCATTCATTAAAGAAACAATGATTACTTCATAAGCAGCGATTATATTTGTGAGAAGGC
>VDFB02175654.1:0-11313 GCA_007258455.2 Sequoia sempervirens
ATAAACTTCTAGTAAAAAATAGCTAATCCATGGAATGATTTGACTTCTCTAGTGTTTTCTAATGTAGGCCAATCTAAAATTCCTTTCACTTTCTTAGGGTCCATCTTCAATCCTTCAATATAAATAACAAATCCAAAGTATGTACCAACTCTGTCTTCATGAAACTACACTTCTTGACATTAATCAACAACTTCTCTTCCCTCGAATTCTACAATACTTGTTGGATGTGTCACAAATGTCGTTCTCTAGTCTTACTAAAACATAGAATATCATCCAAATAAACAAATTTGAAAAACTTACCCAATAATTTCTTCAGTGCCTCATTCATCAATCTCATGAAATTTCTCGGTGCATTGGTCAATCTAAAAGGAATTACTAACAACTCATACAATCCTTCATTTTTCTTAAATGCATTCTTCCATTCATCTCTTTCTCTAATTCTGATATTATGATATTCACTCTTAAGATCAATCTTTGTGAAATACATTGCTCCACTCAAACAATGCATAATGCCATTCATCCTTAGCAATGGAAATCTATTCTTGACATTGATTCTATTGATTTCTCTTGAATTTGTAAGCATTCTCCACTCTCCATCTTTCTTAGGTGTAAGTACAACAGGTACCACACATGGGCTTAAACTTTCTCTGATCAATTGATCCTTTCCTGAACAACTCTTGTTTCTATAGATTCAAATTTGCATTCTCTATTGGTGTCATTTTATGTGTTACCTTGTTTAGAACATTGGCTCCCAATATAAGATATATATGATGACTAATACTCTGGACTAACCTGTTAAACCTTTTGGTACATTCTTTGGCATGATTTCTTCATAATCTATCAATAGTTCTACTACTATTTGTGATGGATCTTCACCTTTGGCTATCTCTAGACTACAGTACTTCTTTGGAATCAATGTAAAAAAAATGTTCTCATTCGTTAGTCCATCAAGAAATTTCCTTCCATTGATGAAACATATTCTAGTAGTTCTACAAAATTTTGTCTTCTCCTCTTCCTCCAAAGGTATCAACTTAATTAATTCTCCTTCCATTTGATGTCACAACATATGTATTTCTTCTTCCATCATGAATTTATTTCTTATCATATTTCCATGGTCTTCCTAATAATAAATCACCACCATCCATACACATATAATATCACACAATAATTCATCGGGCTATATGACCCAAGATGAAATTTCACCAAACATTTTTCATTCACCAATATCCTATACTCATCTTGAATACATGCTATCCTATAAGGGTTTGTATGTTTCAATCTCTCCAAATTCAATTTGGTTACCATCTCCTATAAAACAAGATCAGCAGTACTACCACTATCAATGATAACTTTACATACCTTTCCTCTAGACTTACATCTAGTTCTGAATAGACTTTTCCTTTGTGGTGGTTCCTTAGTCACTGCTTCGTACATTAAAGATCCCCTCATCACCAATGATTCACCTTTCTCAAGTTTTCCAATTAAATTAGGGGATCCAATAGGTTCTTCATCTATATAAGCTCCTCTTTTGGTTTGCTCAGGTTTCTTTCCAATACTTCCTTGATGACACTCAAATGCTTTATGTCCTTCACCTCTACACTTGAAACAAGTTCCTTTGAATGGTCTTCTCTCAAATCTTCCTTTGTCTCTATGGTATCCATCATTGTGGTAAGAATTATGACCTCCTCTATCACTACGGTAGAAATTTCTATCTTCTTTTCCTCTATAGTATGATTTAGCATTCTTTTCTATGCTTCGATAGGGTTTTACATCTTTGTTTTGCTTTGTATAAGGTCTTATTTCACTGAACTGGGTTCCATTCTTTTGAAATATTCCTCTTGCACTCATTTTCCTTTGTTCAAATTTCTTATTCAACTTCTTTTCCACTTTCAATGCAAATTGATATGCTTCTTCAGCTAATGCCATATTTACCAGGCTCAATTATTCTTGAATGTTTGTTCTAAATCCATTGATGTATCTTGCAACCTTCTCTTTTCTTGCTTCACTATGAATGGTTATGATTATCATCTTGTATAATTCTTTAGTATACTCCTTCACCAATCTCTCCTTTTGTCTCAGGTTCTATAATATGTTCAACAATTCAAGTTCATAATCTACTGGTATGAATTGACTCTTCAATTTTGTCACCATTCTAGATCCCATTCGATGATTCTTTATTTGCCTCTTCTTTTTTCGTCTAATTGAACTTCTTTCCACCATAATGTAGCATGACCCTTCAAATTTGTTAAATGACAAATCTAACTCTTTTTGGATCTTCAATTTCTTTAGATTTGAAGTATTCTTCCATTTAATTGATCCAATCAATCAATTCTTTAGGATTCAAATTTCTCACATAATTTTGAATTTCAACTCTAGGTCATTTTATAATCTTTGAGATTGCTTTCAACATCTTTACTTGATTTGTTTCTTCTTCACTCAGGTCTTCTACAAATTGATTCACATGTTTTGCTTCATCATCACTTTCATCATTTTGCCTAGGGTTTAGGCCTTGCCTTTGGTCCTCTTCTACAACATCTAATTGAACTCGCATCTCACACATCATTTCCAACATTTCATTCATTCTTCTAGAAAAATTCACCATATAAATTACTCTCCTTGGCAACATATCTCCCTTTGAATCGATGTAACTGCCTCAGTTCAATGTATTGGCTACAAGGGTTTCAAATGCCTCACAATCAGTTATTGGTTGACAAAAAATGCAGTCTACCTGAAGTTGGAGATCTCTTCACCTCAAGGAATGCCCTCAAAAATTAAAAACTCACTCAGATACCACTTGGTGCAGTCATGGTAGGAGGGTTCCAGAAGGAATAGTCTAAACCATGTAGTAATGAGTCAACACAAAAAAATAACACAAAAAAATAATATGTGAGCAAGAAACTCTTTTAAATTAATAATCTTACATGAAACATAGACCTCAAGGGTGAATACTCAAGGCTCAAAAGCTTTCCACAAGGGATTTCAACCTTCTGAAATGGCTTATTACACTGCCCTAGAGTTGTGCAAAAATGTGTGAATCTATCTATGAATAACTAACTTCAATAAATGATCTCTCTCAAATGATTATAAGTGTTATTATAAAATGTAGCTTCTCAATAGCAACCAACAAGTTTGCAGTGTGTGACACAAAGGTTCACATAGGCTTGATAAATGAATACATATGAAATTCGACCTCAATTTAAAATAACTCCACAAAAAAAGAAACAACTCTTTCAGATCCTCAGATAGAGTCCCATCAGACCTTGGGATATATGCTCAGTGTCACATTAGGCTTCACATGATCTAGAATAGGTCTGCACTAAGAAACCAAACTAGATCAACCCCAAATGATCAGACTGGTAAACATAGTGAAATTCTCATAGCCATATTTTATGATAGGCAACTGCAAATGGTTTGAAATATGGATATGTGATAGGTGTTAGTGTGTAGATGCTTCTATCCCTCCTACTTGGAGTTGAGAACAAACTATTTTTGGTTGACATGGGATTGCTTTACAACTAGGGATGCTCCTGCATCATGCCCTGTAGTACATTATCTATAGATTTTTTTCCTCCGACCCTAAAAACCACTTTAACTGAAGATCATCAAAAAATGAGGCTAGTTCCTCAAATTATTTAACATGCAAATAACATTAGTGACAACTTGTCATTGAGTGTGGATGAGTTCCAAGATGGTTTGGAATCATATATTATAGGTCTAATTAAGTTTCCTTTTTTGCCTTGCCTAGATATTTTTTTAATGGAATTCATACTCTAAGGTCTAATAATATTTCTACAAGACCAAATTTTTTTCTCACATAAAGAAATTCCAAGAAAATTGTGTTGGACATTAGACAAAGTAAGATGATATTTTAAGAGAAATAAGTCCAGTGAAATTACCTTTGGACACAAAAAAAAATCAATTTTTTTTATCAATTACAAATAATGAACTTGAAGTATCAACCAATCTAGAGGATAATATGAAAGATGCAGAGGCTAGTGATGAACCTATTGTTGAGGATAAAATTATAAATTTCAAGTGGAGGAGTCAAGTTTGCAAGGATGCAAAAAAGGCTGAGGTTCAAGCAAAACATAGTTGTAGAGAACCTAATTCTTTATAAGTTGAAAAGAACAAAGTTAATACACCCATAGTTTGACTCTCCCAAAACTTTTGGAACAAGTAGTCAAATCCACTTTCAATTGTGTAAATGGTTCAAAAGTGGAGTATTACAAACAAATTCTCAACTCAACCAAAGAAAAATGTGCATACAATGAGCAAAAAATGGTGAATGTGAATTGAATTTCTCTTAATTTTTGGCATATTTCCCATAGAAATACCATGGATGCAATGGAAAATGATAATTTTATTATCTTAGGCTACATGCCAAATTACAATAATTCAACATGTCCATACTAGTGTGTTCTTGTATTAAGTATAAATGTGACAAAACATTGAGAAACTAAATTTGTTCAAGTGATAAATGAGATTGAGAAAAAAATTATTGAATTGAGTGCAAATAGACCTTTGAATGATTGTTTTTATAATGGGTGTCCATGTCAAGTGTTATCTCTAAGTACGGTCTAGCACTTGCACCAAAAGGAGGTGCAAGCGTTACACCAATAGAAAATTTATATAAGTGAATATGTTAGAGAGTACAATTTTATATGTGCATAGAAGATACATTAATTTAAGTTACAATATCTTATATATATATAATAATAGTATTTTTTATGTATATAATTTTGAGATACAATCTTGGCTTTAGGTTGATTATTTGTCTTCATACTTTTAGTGGTTTGTTTGTTTTGGTTAGCAACTTGGTAATTTTACACCAATATTGTAATGGAGGTGCAATAGTTATGTCAATTGTAATTTATATATAATGTCTTATAAATTTGAAAATAACATCAAGTAAATAGAGAAATCAAGAATTTTATAAAAGATCTTCAAAAATGTTTATTGGAATTGCTAATTTGAGATGTCTCAAAATTAAAGAACAATATTTGAATAAATATTGGACAAGGATGCTTAGTGGAGCATAACTATCATCTATTATTCAAAATTAAATAATTAATAAGTAATTGTTCTTTTGCTTTTATGACAAAGGTGAGCTTGAGCTCTATTCACATGTTGTAAACAACTTCCTTAATTTTTAGTGGTAATTGTCCTACAAAATAAACAAAGACGAGTTCTAGCTCTATTCACATGTTGTGAACAACTTCTTTGAGCATGATAAATTCTACTACTCAATTTTTGCATCTACATTGAAATTATATTTATACCATTGAATTGTCACTTATTCAACTTATCATAAGATAAATCAAATATTTACAATGAGAATATTGTCAAATTATATCAAATGAAAGAACATAATAAAAAAAATATGCAAACAAACTCCAAGGAGGGTAGCTTCTAAAATGAAGTAGAGTGAAAGTGAGAAAACAATGACAAGGGGAACACAAATTTGGGCAAGAGGTCGGGTATATATCCACATCAAAATTGTTTAGTGGGAAAGAGCAACATGAAATACCTTGATAAGAATGTAACGTGCAACTCATCCAATGAATGAGAATATTGAAATTGCAAGCCCAAGAGGGTAATGGTAGAACACAAAAGGATCATTTCTTATAATTCTTGGCAGCTCATCCAAGAATGAGTTTGCTACTACCTCATTACCACATTAATTGAGAAATTCAAGCCATGACTTGAAGTTATTTGATAATCAATTACAAATTAATGAATGAAAAAACAAGAAAGCGCTGCAAAGCATACATGTGGTTGAAGAGTGAATAAATAAACAAATCTAAAACATATATATATATATATATTCATTGTAGCCTTTAGTGTGTGATTAAAGGAATCTTAGAAATCTGTCCAAAATTTGAAGTAACTACCATAAATGAGCTTAAAATATGTTACATTTCAAGAAAGGAATATAATGTCATTCATTTACATATTTAATATCCTCTATTAGTAGAAAATATAATAATAAAGAATTTATGTTTTCTACATTGATTGGATCTCTAGATCTATATTAGATGATAAAAGAAGAATCCTTTAGTTAGATGACAAAATAGAGGCATAGAGGAAGAGTTCATGGCTCATTTTTATTGACTTATGAAAAGAAAAAGTTTAAACAAGGGTAAATGTATTTTATACCATATTAAAAAAAAAAGTGAGTAGAGATGTTTAGTCAAAAAAATACATCTTAAAACAAAGAAGTGATTCAAGTTGTTTAGTCAAAAACATACATCTTTCTATCTCATTATACTTCTACTCCACCTCTGACAATGTCACTTAATTCCTCATTAAATTATTCAATTTACAAGAAGAATAAATCATAATAGCATATCATGGTGGTGGTCCCCATCTTGATTCTTGCCCACCTATTAATTTACTTCTAATGTCTACAAATAGCCATTTAAATTGAGATGATTATAACCAAACATTAACTATAGAAATCAATTCAAAGAAGACCCAATTAACAAGTCAATAATGTTTGGAATCTACAAATGACCATTTTGAATGCAAAATAAATATCCAACCTGTATTTGAATGTGCAGGTAGATGGGATTTTTTTCTCTATACTATTTTCTCTTTTACATTTGAAATGCAAATAAATAGTTGTAATATTTATTAGAGCATTTCAATTATACAAGTCAAAAAAATTATTCTTTTTGTGTTCCATTTTTAACTCTATTTCCATCATAGTGTCGAGGTTTATTTCCATAAAGTATTTTTTGTGTCTGCTAAGGATGGTGATTTATTGGGTATTTATATATACAAGTGTTAGAGATTAGACATTTTGAAATTTTTGCATGCATCATCTAAGTGTTTAATTTCTTTCACATGATGTATTTTAGTACTCTAGAAGAAATAGTATAAGTTCTATATATTAATTAATTAAAAATTGTATTTTTATTTTCAATTAAATTAATAATTATTGTCAAAGATACAACTTGATGTCGAAGTAGAGTCATAATCAAGTGCCTTAGGGTTAGTTTTTTTAGTTAGTAATGTATATATTTTTTTGAAGTGTTAAATATTCACATTTAGATAGGTTTAAATTATGGTTTCTTATTTTTTAAGAGTTTTCTTTCTTTAGTTTAATAAGATTTGATTTATAATTAGAAGTCTTAATTTTATAAATAAATCAAAAGTCAATCAAAATATTTATATTTTAAATTAATTTATATGATTAAATGATGAGTAGAAGATATTTTAGATTTGCTAAATAGTTGGATGTGCTCTCAATTTTATGTTTTTATTTTAAAACAAAAAATAATAATTTTAGGAGATTAGAGGTTGAGCTTGGTTTAAAAAAATGGTTGCGTCAACATATATTTCTTTCTGTTTTTCAATATAAAAAATGGACTTCATTTGACTTCTTAGATAAAAATTAATGGTCTCTCAAAGTTGGGTCTACCACATCATAAAGCATGTTTGAGTGAAAATAATGAAGCTAAAATAGATTGACCCAACACTTGGATGCCATGTTTTGTTTGGTTTTAGCTCATGGTTTCATGATTATCATTTGATAATTTTATATATTATTTTTCATATTTATTTTGTGATTGATATGGAGGTTTCATAGTGAGTTTTGTAATATGTTATTTTTTTTCTTTCTTTTTATTTTTTGATAATACTCTTGTAAACACTAAGTCTTTGCAAATGTATTGAAAACAATTTATTACTGAATAAAACATTGAGTTGCTTTGGAGTGAGAATTTTATCTTCAAAAGGTTTTCTCCACATAAATCACTAAGATGTGGCATATTTCTCTTGTGCTTATTCCCTTGTAATTATAATTTTTGTACATATATTCTCTCATAAATTAGTGTAGGAAGTGCATTTCACACCTCTACTTCCTGTCATTTGATACAAAGCTTGATGATCTCAAATCTTAGTTGTTAGGACCAAAGTTTTTTGTTTTAAATTTAATTTGAGTGATAACTTCTGTGAAAGGAGATTTTTCTGTAGAAAAAAGGAAAGCACGTCAAGAATATAGACAGAAAGGCTCATCAGCACGAACTTCAAGTCAAGTGGAAGTTCAAAGGGAGGATATACTTATAGACAAAGATCTATGGGCTGTCATAGTTGGGACCAAACCCACTGTAATGTTACAAGATAACTAAATGATGGCAAACCTCACTGGTCTCTGAGGAGTTAATTCACATAAACAACACTCTGCAAACTTTCAAGGAAAGTAATCAGGAATGAAATAAAAAACACAAGCTAATACGTCGATCACACAAAATCACTAACAGAAAGAATAAGATGGAAAAATATGTTTTCCAATGGCACTGTCGATTCAAATGGCTCGAAAATAGAACAAAGTTCATTTCATTCAATAGGAGATTTACATTGCAATTCACTTGTGGACTTCATTGGGTGGCCAGTTTACATTCAAAATCCCCCCACATTCAAAATGACTCGACACTTCAGCCAGACGATTGATGTTTCTGAGTTTTTGAAAGACTCTTTCTTCCCATCGTCAAGTGCCTTTCAATAGCTGACCCCCTGTTCTACAACAACATCGAACTAACCCCTATTCAGCATCCTCTTCCCTCCAAATACAGGTCACCTTCAATTGTCGATCCAATCAACAGTTACAATAGTAAAGGATAACTTCCGATTTGCTAACTTTTGCTTTGCTTACAATTGCCAACTATTGTAATTTCGACAAAAAGAGGTGTTTACAAAATATAAAGAAGAAAATACACTAACACAAAACAGAATTTAGCAAACAAAGAAAGAAACATAACAAAAGGAAGATAAGAGACGCGATGCTCTGCATCAAACTCCGCAGGCAAGAAAAAGTTCATGAGCTCCTGCTCATGAGGTCTGTAACTGAATGACCCCTCTAATTGATCTCATCCTCTGTGAGCTAGGAAGCATCTTCAATGGGATGATTGCTCCACTTGATGAGATACTTAAAGTACTCGTGCTTACGGGTCTTCTTCATTAACTACTTGTCTAGAATGCATTCTATCTACTGTGAAGTAAAGACTATTCTAGATTGCTCTTCAAGAGATGAAATTCATGTTTTAGTGCCATCCGCTTCTATATCCCCCCTATATGGATACAAATCTGCCACTTTGAAAATAGGAGATATATTCAAATCTATGGGTAGGGAAATCTCATAAGCATTGGCAAAGAACTTCCTAAGTATCTGCCAGGGACCAATCTTTTTCATCTTGAGTTTATTGTATGTTCCAATAGGAAATCTCTCCTTCTGAAGGTGAGCCAATACAAGGTCTTCAATCTGAAACTGCAATTGCCTCCACTTTTCATCAGCATACTTCTTGTACTTTTCATCAGCATACTTCTTGTACTGCAGATTGCTAGCTTCCATGTTTTGTTTCATCTTTTCTTGAATCTCATGAATGAATTGAGTAAAATCCTTTCCATCTGCTCTCCTCTTCTCCACCCTAGCAAGATCTCTAAATTCAAACACACCTCGTGGGTGCATGCCATACATCACATAGAAGGGCTAAAACTTGTACTTTTATTTGGAGAATCATTATAGGAAAATTCAGCCTGTGCTAATATCAAATCCCAATTTCTAGGTGAACCACCAACAAGACACCTTAACAAATTACCAAGGCTTCTATTCACAACCTTAGTTTGACTAGATATGTTTTTGGATGATAAGCAGAACTAAAGTTCAGATTTTTACCCAATTTCTTCCATAGGGTCCTCCAAAAATGACCCACAAACTTAATATCCCTATAAAAAATTATGCTTCTTGGAATACCATGCAACCTTACAACTTCTTTAAAGAACAAATTAGCAATGTTAGTGGCATCACTATTCTTCTTACAAGGTATGAAATGCACTATTTTCGAAAATCTTACCACTACAAAGATTGAATTATTGCTCATTTGTCTACTAGGCAAACCCAAAACAAAATCCATACTCATAGAGTCACAAGGCCTAGTTAGAACTAGTAATGGCTGATAAAGCCTAGCGTAAATTGACTTCTTCCTTTAGCATGTTGACAAATTTTGCACCTTTCCACATACCTCTTCACATCCACTCGGCCAATATTAATGTGTGCTCAATTGTAGATAAGTCTTATCCTATCCAAAGTGACCAACAAGACTACCAGAATGCTTTTCCTGCAACAAATTGTCTCTCATGGAGCCTCTAGGGATACACAACGTGTTTCCCTTGAATATCAAACCTTCTTGAATCATGTAATCCATCCATGGTTCTCTGTTCCTACAAATAGGATCATTGCAAGCTACAAATGCTTCCTTAAAATATGCATCCTCTACGTACAACTCCTTCAAAATTTCAAATCCCACACTATTAGTTTGTATTTCATATAACAATAAATTACTTCTACTCCAAAGTGTCAAGAACCTTATTCATTTTCCCACTTTTATGCTTTAAAACAAAAATAAAACCTTGGAGATACTCAACCCACTTGGGATGTCTTTGATTTGATTTGGGTTGGTTGTTGATAAACTGCAAAGCATAGTTATCCATCTATACAATGAACTTTTTAGGAAGAAAATAATGTCTCCATTTCTTTAAAGATTTAACTAAAGCATAGAATTCTGAATCATAAGAAGAATACTTCATTTTTGCATCATTGAGTTTCTCACTAAAGAATGCTACTAGTTTACCTTCTTGACTTAGGACTGCCCCAATAGCCAACCCACTAGCATCACATTCCACTTAAAACACCTTCTCAAACATAGGAAAATAAAGAATCGGCTTCTCACTCATCTTTTGCTTCAAAAATTTGAAACTATCTTCATCCTACCTAGTCCACACAAATGGCCTCTTATTCCCCTTTATATTTTCAAGAATAGGTGCTACCATATGATTGAAACCTCTAATAAATTTTCTATAAAAACTTGCGAGCCCATGAAATCTCCTTACCTCCATTGCACCTTTAGGTGTTGGCTAATCAAGGATAGCTTGTACCTTTTATTTTTCCATGTTCAAATCCTCATTTGACACCACAAAGTCCAAATAAACTAGTTTGGTTTGCATAAACTCACACTTTTTCAAATTGATCAACAATTTATCTTCATATAGCCTCCTCAAAACCTACCTCAAATGTTCTATATGCTCCTCTTTGGACCTTCTAAACACCAAAATGTCATCCAAATATACAATCACAAATTTACTAAGGAATGGCTTCAAAACCTCAGTCATTAGTCTCATAAAAGTACTAGGGGAGTTGGACAATCCAAAAGGCATAACTAGCCATTCACACAACCCATCACTAGTCTTAAAGGTTGTCTTCCATTCATCCTCTTGTCGGATTCTTATTTGGTGATAGCCACTTTTCAAATCTAT
>VDFB02175655.1:0-26052 GCA_007258455.2 Sequoia sempervirens
TCTCTCTCTCTCCCTCTATCCCTCCCACCCTACCAATCCCTATCTCCCTCCTTCCCTCTTTCTATCTCTCCCTCTATCCCTCCCATCTTACCACTCCCTATCTCCCTCTCACACACACAACCTCTCTCCACCTCCCCCTCCCTCTCTCCCTAACTCTCTCTATACCTATCTCTCCCACCCTACTAGGGTGATCCCACAATAATGGGTTATAGTTTTTGGCCAAACTTGACATTAAAATTAGGATTTTTTACCAGATATTCACTTTCTTACACCTATAGCAGCTAAACCATTAAGAATTTGAAGATGAATCAAACTAGTTATTTGTTAGATCTTTTGTGTAGATTCTAATTATATTTAAAAAAAAAAATTAAAAAAAAAATTGTGAATCATTTTATGTAATTTTTAATAACTTATTTTTTCTACTAATCAACATTTTTAAAAAGTGATGTTTACTTCGGACTACATAACTTTTTTTATAGATAGGATACAATTCTAATTTTTAAAATACAAATTTTTCACACCAATATCTAGTGGATGGATATTTTTTCATAATTTTTTGTTACATTTTTTTTAAATTAATTTTCCAATTCAGAGTAATTATAATTTGGAAAGAGGTGTACTTCGGCCCACATAACTTTTTTTTTATTCATTTGAATTAACTTATTATTATTTTGTTGCAATAAGGACATCAATACCTGGTGCACATGTATTTTTTAGAATTTTTTTCTCTATTTTTCTATTTTTTCATATGTGTGAAACAAAGAACTTGATGTTCATTGAAAATCCTACATTCACAAGAAATAAAAAATAAATATAATAATCAAATTAAACATATTTAAAATTATACTTTTTAGGAAGATTATAATAAGGGCTACATGCTTACAAAACATAAATTTTAAATGAATTCATTTGATCACCCAAAAGGTAAATCAAAAGTGGTTTTTTATCAGCATTTTGATAGGTGTAGAGGAGACTTGAATATAGGTATGGTTTAAATCTAACAAGGTTCTATCCAAGGGGGTTTGATCTAAGGGGGTTTGATCAATCCCTCTTTAAATAAAATCATTTAAATGGAACATTTAATGTCTTAAATCATTGTATTTTCTAAAAATATGTGATTTCAGGAAAAAATCAGGATGTCCCAAAAAGTGTAACCCATTATTGTGGCAGCACCCAGTACTCCCTATCTCCCTCCTTACCTCTTTCTCTCCCTCCCTATATGCCTCCCACCCTACCACTCCCTATCTCCCTTCTTCCTTCTCTCTCCCTCCTTCCCACACTTGACCTCTCTCCACCTACCCCTCCCTCTCTCCCGAAATCTCTGTATACCTACCTCTCATACCCTACTTCTCTTTATCTCCCTCCTTCCCTCCTCCCTGTCCACCTTCCTTCCTCCCTCCACTCCCTCCATTCCTCCACCCTCCCTTCCACCCTTCTCTATCTTCTATCTCATTCCATTCCCTCTTCCTATTTCTTCTAATCCACCACCCTTGTCCATTTCCTCCATTTGTCCATCCACCATTTCTCTCCACCCTCCATCCTTGTCCACCCCTCCACCTTCCTCCTTCCTTCCCTCTTTCCTCCATCCACCAGATCCTTCCTTCCTTTCCTCCCTATCCCTCCTTTCCTCCTCCCTATATCCATCCACCACTCTTCCTCATATCTGTCCATCTTGTCTCCTCCCTATCTAATCTTTCATTCCTCTTTCCTCCCCTCCATTTCCTATCCACTGACCCTCTTCCCTCCTTCCATCCATGGTCTGTATGTCCATTCCGCCCTCCTGTCCTGCTCCTCTGTCCACATCCGCCCTGCCATCCTGTCATTCCATTCCTCATTGCCTGGTATCCTTGCCCCTCCTAAAATCTTATAACATCTCTTCCCTCCTGCCATTCATTTTCATCTTTGTGCCTCAATCCATCCTGCCCCACTATCCGTCATCATCATTTATCTTTGGTTCATCCTCATCCATCCCTATGGAATCATCATTATTCCCTCACACCTTACCTCTCCCTCTCTCTACCTATCTCTCTCCTATCTCTATTTCTCTATCTCTATTTCTCTATCTAGATTTTTTTAATAATAATACAATATATAATATATATTAAAATATATTAATATTAATATAATATATAATATAAAATATATAATATATAATATAATATATAATATATAGTATAATAGATATTATAACATGTTAAACATGTACGTTTTAATTTTCATATAATGGATATTTGTTTTACTTTACAAAATGGATGTTCATTTTGTTCGAGTAGACAAAATGGACAAAATTCCATTTTGGGAATTCCAGTGGTCCCCACATGCTCTTTGTTGTTGGGAATGTTGTGATTCCTATGCCTTACAGACAAAATTTCACTTTTTGAGCACTCTTTTACATAAAAGTTTATCCTTTCAATCATCAAGGTAGGGCGGGTGCATGAAGATGGGTAGCCAATTTGTGAACAACTTTTTAAAAAAGTTTTGAAAACTCATAACGCAAGCACGTTATAACGCGAGTGCATTCTAACGTGAGCGTGTTATAACGGGCTCGTGTTATGACCTATTTAAACCAAAAAAAAAGGAAAACAAATTCATTTTTACTTGTGAATGTGTTTTGTTTGCTTCCCACGACCAAAACCCCAGTATTCTACGCTCGCGTTCTAGGAAATTTTTCAAAAATATTCATCAATGGTTGCTATTTCATCACGAGGATGCCACCTCATCGACAAGGAGGTGTGAGAGGTAAGGACTGTTTGCTTTTTGTTTTAAATTTGTTAGTTTTAGGTTGTATTTGATATTTATTTTTTTGAATTTGTAGGAGATGAAAATCAACCTACAAACTCTCAAAATACTCAACAAGCAGAGAAACAAAATCCTCAACAACAAAATCAACCATAAAAACAACCTCCCCCACCAATCCCTCAACACCCTCCTAGCACTCAACAAAATTTAATGAGTGAAATTGAGAACAACAAAAAACAACTTCAGGATTTAATCAGGAGGTTGGGCGATCCAAACGGTTCAACTGCAGAAAGAATGACCCTGGAAACTTCATTGAAAGATATGTTAAAACATGTAGATTCAATTAGCAAAAAAATAACTGGATGGCAAGATAGGAGGCAGGCAGCTAGGGCTTATTACGCGGATAAATTATCATATAACGATGTAAAGGATTTAAAAATTACAAAGGTGATTTATGCTAATTATTCACTGACCCACGCACAAATCAAAATCTTACCCTCAATGTGAAGAGGTTTCCTATTCATTGGTGCCACCACCAATAGATTAGGAATTTTTTTTTTATGATAGGTGGTACATAGTTTTTGATTACCCACCATGCAACAATTGTGAAGTCCCACAGTATTTCCTTAGGAAACTATACTGTGAGTTCATATTAAACAAAATCCCAAATTATTTTGATATGAGGGACTTCCAAGGGAGAGGTGGGGGATCGACTAAGGATAGAACCGGTGCACAGCCAGATCCTATGCGGAAAGGGAGACAAGCTCTCACTAGGCCACCTCATGAGCATGTTATTATCCCTTCTGTCACGAAGGAGAGTGCCGACGTAGAGACGATGTAGGCGATCAACACTTTGACCTAGAGTGTCATCCAACATGTTAGCCCTATTCTATAGTGCCATCGTGGGGAGTCTTCGAGTGGTGGCCTTCAAACCCATGTGTGTCAATCTTGCGGGGCGACTTGTTCATATGACCCCATCGACACTCAAGAGGCTACTATGCAGGATCCATATGCAACTATGGAGATGGAGAGGGAAGCTAACATTTTGCATGAGGCGTATGGCATTGATAGTTAGGTAAAAGTTAGCATGTTTATTGAATTTAATTTATTAAATTTTGATTTTGAAATGCAAGATTAACTAATTTAGTTATATGATTTTAATAAAATTGCAGGGTCATAGTATTGAGACTGGATACATTGGCCCTACGCCTACTTATTTCTGCAGTACACCTATTGGTGGGGTATGTAACTAGTAAACAATTATAAATTTATTGCATGTTAATAGCATTGTTTTACGAATGGTATTTTAATATGTGATTTTGGATGTTGAACAGGCTAATATTGGAGGTTTCTAGGGAACACCTCCTAGTGCTAGTGGATTTACTCAAACCTACATGTAGGTAATAAATAAAGAGTTTAACTAATGAATTGTACTTAATAGATTTGTGTAGTTTATATTCATATCATTGATTACATTGCATTGCACATCATTCAAACTCAAAGCATTACTTCACATTCATAACTAATAACTAGATGTTGATAGATGACAAAATTTCAGCTGCAATATAGTTGCTTTAGAAAGTCAACATAAGCAAGGATGCAATTACTTCACATAGCATAAGTAATAAGTCTAGGAGTAGCTTCCAATTGCATTTGCTTGTCATGGCATTCCATGAGACCACTTTTTACTGCTCGACATCTTTTCAAATAGTTCACTGCCTTGTCTATGCTATGGGTGCTTGGAAGGAATATATAAAATAATAATAGTAAGCAACATCATAGACAAGGAAACGAGTTTTTTGAAAAAAAATGACTCAAAGAAATGCGATCTCATGGTGATGTCCATCACCATGAGACCCAATTTCTTTGAGGCACTTTTTCAAACAACTCATCGCCTTTTCTATGCTACCACATTTTCCATACATGTCTACCAAAGAATTTTATCAAACAATTCATTTCCTCACTGCTATGGCTAAAAGCTTAAAAAAGGTGCTTTCCAATAGGGTAAAAACAAGAAGTTGGGTACACGAAGAGAGGAAGTTTCAGCCAAAAATTTTTTTTTTGCACAAAATGCGTATGCATTTAAAAAAAATGAATACACATTACAAATTGAGTACTCGAGCCTAAATCCGAACCTGTATGCGTTCAACTTTGGGTACATGAACTGAAAATGCGTATGCGTTATGAAATGCATACGTGTTCATAATGTGTACACGTTTCTTAAAGGTATTTATTTTTTTGAATTAGTGACTGTGTTTTCATTTTCACTCATAGTTTTAGCCGCGCCAGAGAAGAGGATACGAGATCACGTATGCGTTTCAAAGGGCCTGATTGAAGAAAATTTTCACTGCCACCTCCTCCCATTGACACAACCGACCTCAACGACCTCCAGGTTGGTTGAATTCTTCCTTTTTTTGCTTTATATCTTGTGTTTTTGTTTTTTAATTGGTATTTAGTTTTTTCTTGTTTAGTTTTTTTTGTTCAATATTTTATAGTTTTTAAATTGCATTTAAAAAATCAAAAACATCAATGAAACAAAGAACATTAAATTGTAAATTGAAAACCATAAAAACTAAACCTAAATTGGACACATTTAACTTAGAAATCAAAACCCTAGAAACCCTAGGTTCCAAAAAACATAGGTCCCTAAAAACTAATTTACCCAGGTTAATCCTTGGACCTAAACCCTAAAACGTAAACCTAAAACCCTATTTACACTAAAATGTAAACCTAAAACCTTAATAGTTCACATAATTTTAGAAGCATCCAGGGAATGTTACCTAGATTCGGGGCAATTTTCATTGAGATTGAGATTGAGATTGAGGCTACAAATAATTCACATTAGGATTTTCCAGTTATTGCTACACTTCAATGACCAATTTATAAAACATCCTTGTCACATTGTGTAGTGTCATAAATTAGGGCTCCTTGGAGGTTTCTTACATTTTTTATTTGACATAGATATGTTTTCATGTCATCAAATCTCTAAATCTAAACCCTAAACCCTAAAGAATTCATTTTGTCATAGGACCTTAAAATGAAATTTGGTTGGCTTAGGCAACTCCACCAAATTTTATTCCCTTAAGCCATGGACCATTTTGTCCTAGGACCTTACTAGACATTGTAGACACCGAAATCTGGTTTAAGCCTGCGACTTCAATATTCTTAATAATTTGTATTTCTTCCATGGTCATGATTAAATAATGTCAATCATTTAATTAATTCACTTTAACTTTAATTCTTCTATTAATTAAATAATCCTAATTATTTAAATAATTTACACTTTTCTGTATTCTATCTGATTAATTAAATAAATGCTTTTTATTTAATTATGTTACTAATTAACCTTATCCTTCTTGTCAAATTAAATAAATTCTTATTTAATTTACTCTTTATCATACTTCAGCTATAATTAAATAAATCCTCAATTTATTTAATTATTCATTTAAATCCCTTCGTCACTTAATTAAATAAATCTTGTTTATTTAATTAATCTTCAAATATCAAATCTTGAATTAAATGAATTATTTAATTCATAAATCCTATTTTAATGCATTCTCTATATTTAGATAATTGTGCAAATTATCTAGGTATTCACTTTGACTCGACTCAAAGATCTATTTTAATTGCCCAGTTAACTCTTGATTTAATGTCTGAGTGGCGTTCTTGAGTTATCTCTTCGTCAAATCATTCAATTGTCCAGTGCTAACTCAATTGCGTGTACATGCATATTAATTAAATATTCCTATTTAATTAATTAAATCTTGTGTGTGCATTCGAACAAGAGTTGCTTTAATCAATCTTTATCTTTGTCATGCAAAGATAATTCTTCTATTTTCGAATACCAAACTTGAAGATTAAATCATTTATTTAATCTTTAATTCTATTTCTAATTTGTATCACTCATGTCGCTAGTAACAGTTATTAGAATGCATGTCTAATCAGTCGATCTCAACCGTCCGTTGATCTTTTGATCCTGGCCTGTCATTCGAATGATCAATTTTCTATAAATTGATTGTCCTTCATCATTCCAATCTCTCTCGAAATCTTATGACTTTTGGAGCAACTATCCTAAATCTTCGATGTTTTGCTCAATCATTATATCATAGGCTATACTTGCACAAACTTTGAAAATCTGAGGGCAATTATACTACTACGACAAAATGGAGAAGGGCAATCGAGATGATACATGGAATTACGTACATATTGGGTGAGATTGTTCAGTTTATTTACGTTTTGGCTTTCCTTTGTTCTTTGTTGCTTAGCTTAGATTGTATTAGAGTTTTAGATTGCATGTTTGCTCTGATTTGTTTCTCTGCATTTTCTAGACATTACATTTGGTGAACCCAACGTGAAGACACCATCTTCGTGTATCCATAGATTTTTATTTTAATTTTGCAGGTTTTCATAAGAAACGATGCATCAACTTGATGAAATGCCACAATTGACATTTGAAGACGCATCAGTGTGACAAAGCGACACAATTGACTTTCTGAACTGCATCTGACATTGGAAACAACGCATCTGAAAATTTTTGATGCATTTGTCATTTTCTGAGCTGCAATTGACTGGTAAAATACTAAGACGCATTTGACAAAGAAAATGATGCATCCGACTGGTATATTTTTAGGTTTTAAACTTTTAATTTACAGTTTCTTTTCATGTTTTTTATTTTCACTAATCTTCTATTTTCAACGTGTGTCTTGAGGAGTTAACAAGTTTTTGCAGGATGATTGACGAAGACAGTACTGAAAAGTACTAATGAATCTTTTTGCAGAACGCATGTTGAAGACCCTAGTTAAAATTTTGAAACAAATTGTTTGGTAGTGTAGCAAATCTTTCATTTTGATTAAAATTAACAAGTGTCTACTGTGTTTGGTGCGAAAGCACAACTGTGTAATTACCCTTACGATTTGGTACATCAAAGTATCCTCCCCCCTTGCGCATCCATGCGATCTTGGGTGTAAGAGAAACGGTTATCAACTCTAGAACTTGGGCCTGTTCTGGTGGGAAAAAGTACTCACCCTAGGATGACTCAAACCGGTAGCACCCTAAACCCGAGGGACTTCCAGCCGGTATATAAAAGTGGATTCTTGGGGAAAGCCCAAGAATCACGCGTATGGTTCCAACGAGATGGATCCGAAAGGGGACTCTTGCCGCATGGATCATGCCCTACAAACAAAATGCTCATACTAAACACCTTTTGTTTTAGAGACCAACCATTTTTTGGCCGTTGCTCGGTATAGTGCAGGGTACAATATCATGCCCAAAGACACTCACTACTAATTGCCTTGAGTAGAGATAGCAGTTCTTGGGAAGTCATTACCCAAAGAATCCAAAGTTGGTGTGCTCGAATGACGTTAATGAGCCGAGGGGAGCCAATGCCACCAAACTTCTAAGCTATCTGCTCTTGAGAAGGAAAGGTGTTTAGCACCAATCCGGGGTATATCGGTGGGCTATACCAAGTATACAAATCCTTGGCCTATTGGCCTAATAGGATTGTACTTATCTATTGTCACATTACACATTCTTTGAGTCCAAAATCAAACTGAAAACACTTTGTCTTATGATTGTCTTTGTTTGCCAGAACTGGATCATAGAAAACAACATCAGTTTTATATCTCAATTCACTAAAAATATAAGAGTCGTAACTATTCACCAGAAGGTCACAATTGATTTTTAGAGTTGCATCTGTTTAACTTTAAGTCGCATTTGTAAGTATTAGTTGCATTTGTTTAGTATAGAGTCGCATTTGCTAGATTAGCTCGCATTTGCTTTATAGAAAACTGTATATGTTATATTCTGAGTCGCAATTACGAGTCACATCTGTTAGAAACTTAACCACATCTGTCTGACACCAACTACTAAACATTTACCAGAAACACACAATTGATCATCAAAAAACCACAATCGTGAAACATAACCGCATTTGATAGATTCTGCGATGCATTTGCCTGATTATTAGAAAACCAGAATTCACGGTCATTGTCCAGTCAACACAGTTATACCAGTCTTTCAGTTGTCTTCCCACAAGCAGAATTTGAACGAAACCTTGAAATGATTTGCTCAATTTTTCATCCTTTAGGTTCATTTAGTCATAACGATAGTCGTCCTAGCTCCAAGTTTTAGTTTCATCTTAGAGTACATATTACCTTGGATTAAACTTCTAGGAGGGTCACTTTTACAAACTTTAGGATAGGTTTACCATCTATACTCTAGAAAGATCATAGTGTCAACAAAATTTGTCATTGAACCTAATCCTATCATCTTATTCTTTGTCCTACAGAGAGTCCTCCTAGCTCATCAGTCTAGGTAGGAGACTTAACTTGTCTTTGATCGTTGTCCTACAGTGGTTCCTTGACATAACTAAATTGACAACTTGGTTAGACTTTAGGTAGTTGGTACCCTCGTCTCAGGTTTACAAAATTGATTACCTTAGGAGCTTAGTTGGACTTTGCATCTTTGGATATTGTCATATTAGACTAGCGTCATCCTAGAACATTCCTTATTTTGCATTCGAAAAATCCCAAAAACATAGACTAGAGTCATACTGTCCCATAGATGTAGTTTTGCATTCCTTGCATATTGAGCTTATCTTACATGGTTGAAACTAGGTCTAAGAGAAGAGAGAGAGAAAATATGTCAAACCCAAATGAATTCATCAATCCATTTTCCTCAAGACCTCACAAGACTCTATTAGAAAAATTCACCACTAGAAACACTCAGGGGCACATTACAATAGAAGACATAGAGGCTGCTGCATAGGACCCTGAGTTTGCCTCTTTCGTAGATGAGTACCTAGCAAATGATTGTAAACGTTACTTAGCCAAATTGCTAACTGAAGGCGCTACCTTACCTATAGGATTTGATATTAGCACCTTACAAACTCAACCTACACAAGGGACTAATAAAATGACTGCCAGTACTACTATACCTCAGGTAAATACAACCATACCATCTAGCATACCTACACAGAGTATGGCAATCCATACGTCTGCATTTGGTACGTCTGGCATGACATCGGGATTTAATTTCACTATAGGGGAATCATCGTCCACTCCCTTCAGTCCTCTTGTTGGGAGTAAAAGATCTAAAACATCAGCTTCCACACCAAATGTCAGTGTCACGAGTACCATACCATAGTCAACAGCCATACCTAGTGTTCACGTCATAGGTACCACACCTCAGTCAATGGCCATACCTAGTGTTCAAACCACTGGTACTATACCATAGATTACACAAACAAGAGGCATTCCCTCATTCCAATATGGCAATCAAAATCCATCTTCCCAGATCGGCAGTTAGAATACATTCATAGAGATTCCAAATCAGAATCCGTTCTCCTAGATCTGTAGCCATAATCCATTCACATAGACTCCAAGTCAAAACCCATTTACACAGATTCCGAATAAGAACCCATTCTCCCAAATTCCAAGTCAACACCAATTTACACAGATTCTGAATTAGAATCTCTTCTCCCAGAGTGGTACTCAGAATCCGTTCACACAGATCCCAAGTCAAAACCAATTTATGTAGATTTCAGACCAAAACATGTTTACCAACATTCTGAATCCAAACCCACCTCAAATATGAACATTCAATCAAAACCCATCATGAGACCTTGGATTCCAGAATACATACACAAATTTGCGTAATCCACCCAGCACATCATTGACCCAGGTTGATGTCTTGCAAACACAAATGGACAACATGGTGGTGTCAACTAAGAAATCATTTTCAACAAAGGACTTATGCCCATTTCCCTTTGATAGATCATTGTACATGACCCCTTTCCCTCATGGGTATGTCATATTGAATCTCCCTAAATACAATGGAAAACGAAATCCGATAGAACATATAAGGGAATTTTCTACCATATGCATAGACGTCGCTTATGACCCCACGTATCTTATGAGACTATTTCCAAGAAGTCTTGTAGGAATTTCACTAGAGTGGTTTTCAGGTCTAGACTATGGCATTAGATCTTGGGGTGAACTAGTTGAGAAATTTGTTGAGCAATTCTCCTTCAACATAGACCACGAGATAAATATAGCAACCTTGTGTCACACAACACAAGATGAAGGTGAAACATTCATCACTTTCTTCTTGAGATGGAGGACTATAGCTAGCCGGTGTCCTATCGAGATACCTGAAAAACAAAAAGTTACTATGTTCCAGGAAAACCTTCATGCAAAACTAAGGAGTAACTTAAGGGTACATTGTTGTACATCTTTTTTGGAACTAGTGGAAAAAGGGGTTATAATAGAAAAGGATCTCATTGAAAAAGGCGAACTTAAGACATCAATATCCAATAGAAATCCGATCATGCAAAACACCTCCAATGATAGAAATAGATTCTGGTCTTGCAACAAAAATGTCACCAATGATGGGGTAGTTGATGCTAAAATTGTACAAGCGGGACCAATCATCACATTGAAAGGACCTAACACTGTTGCCAACACACTTAATGCTGTCAATAAACCTCCAACATGGTCCAAAATACTCAACGTCCACAACAACAAAGGAGGTTTCAAAAACATGAGTTCACTCCCTTAGGGGAACCCATCAAGTCTGTATTCAAGCAACTGTTACACCATAATCTTATACAGCTGCAAGAGCCAAGACAATACGATCCAGGACAATTTAAACTAGTTTGGTGGGATGATAATGCCTTTTGTGATTATCATAGAACTAAGGGACATAACCTACAAAATTGTCGCCAACTAAAAAATATCATCCATGATCTTGTCGAAAGGAGAATAATTGAAGTTAGTGGACAGAAAAAAAGTCATCAAACAGTGATCATCAAGTCTTTTCTGATCCGCTACATGACCATGGGAAAGGAACTCTTCCTAGTTCAAGTACTAAGACCAATATGTCAGCCAACTATGCCAGTATCAAGCATGATTATAATAGTGGCAAAACCATTCATCACCTTCGCGCCGCCAACAAGAATATCAATACCATTACTATCAATGCTAATCCCAAGTGTGCATTCAATACTCGTCGTACTAAGATCACTATCAAGGTCCCCCATCACAGAAAACACCAATCTTCCAAGTTACAATATAACCTACTTGACAGTTGGGAAGACCCCAACCAAATTCAATCTTGGAATTGTTGCGTATCTCCTTGAGCATCATCCATCCTCGATAAGGCTTTACAAAACACCACGGTCCCTAATGACTTGATGTCAATCGTTTCCAGGAAATGGTGGGCTACTTGACCAATAATCACATGCCACATTTTCTGAACAAGACTATGCAACTGAAAGACAAACATAACGACCTTTACATCTAGAAGTCCTTGTTGATGACACCAAAGTTAGACGAGTTTTGGTAGACGGAGGAGCAGGTTAAATCTATGCACTTTAAAACTAATTAAGGCATTAGGTATTTCAGAAGCATGTGTAGACACCACCAAGAGTATTGTCATTAAGGCTTATGATGATGAAGAAAGAAAATCAAAGGGGGTGGTAACACTTCCTATCAGAATTGGTCCTGCGGATGGAGACAAAGTTCCAGGTCTTGGATCTCACCCTCCCTTATAACCTTCTGCTAGGTAGACCATGGATTCATGCCATGAAGGCGGTCCCTTCTACGTATCATCAGTGTCTTAAATTCCCTTACAATGGCACCGAAATAACTATAGATGGTGATCCCGATCCTTTCCAGTATTGCACCAATCTAAAGGAGATCCCTCAATGCCAAGTGCCAGTAAACCACGAGGCCTCATCATCCAATCCATCTTCTTATGTTGATCCATCCACACTCACTCGAACATCTGTTCTACCCTCAATTCCTGTCACTCCTAGGGTTGAGATCCAAGACAAGGGTTGTGGAGAGTATTACATGAATACTTCTTATTGTGTTGGCCATTTGGTTCCTCCTAAGTCATATGGTTTACCTACAACAGGTAGGGGACAGTCTATGATTACTATACATGTTCCCCCCACAACAACTTTCACTAAATGGGGTGAATTAAGCAAAGAGGCCGTAAATACAAAAGATGTCACTTCCTTGCTGTATAGGGAAGATGACAAGGAACCTCTTTTACTTGCTCATATTCCTACAAATCTATATGGAAAAGGTTTCAAAATCATGCAAAGCAAGGGATATGATGGACAAAGTGGTTTAGGCTTAAACCAAGATGGCAGGATTGAACCAATATTTGTTTCTCAGTGGCCAAAAGGAGTAGGGCTAGGGTTTCAACCGATTCAGATTGGCATTCCTAGTACCCCATTACCCTTACTTGAGGAAGTAAGTGCTTCAGAGGATATTAAGACATCTCATGAACCAGTGGATCAATATCATTGCGCCTCCCCTGACTCTAATGATTATGAGTGGGATTCCCTATCCTCTACTTCTTACATGGACCTTGACAAATCGTTTGGAGAACTTGACTTGTTGCTAAGTTCCTCACCCAATCCCTTGAATTCCTCTCCACCAAAGAAAATGACAAAAGAGGAATGGTTTAAACACTACAATTGGGAATCACTTGACCCTACCTCTTGGCAACCTAAGCCACCTGTTTCCGATAGTCAAACCTTGCCATTAGGCCCACCTATCCATCCACCAAAACCTAAGCCCAAGAACAAAAGGGACCTAGTACAAGACTTTTGTGATCACATGAATAATTCAATCTTTACCCTGACTCCATTAAACTTTGATAACTTTGACGATGACATGCCCTTAGTCTATCCCCAACTCATTGATTGGGACCAACAAGACACACCCGTCTTAGATATGATTGAGAACAACGAAGCAATTGCTGAGTTCCTAGGATTACGAGAAGGCATACAAAATGGTGATCATAAGGCTGGTTTTACCATTGACTTGGACAACAAAGCATATTTTGGGGAATCTGTTCAACCCTCCAGTCGCAAAAATGAGAAAAAGAATAAACAAGATGAAAAGGATGAGTCTCTAGGTGAAAACCGAAAGGCACCTTTAGACAATGAAAAAGTAAAAAGAAAGGACGCATCCGAAGGTGAAAACCTCTCTCAGGCACCTAAGGATAAAGGTTTGAACATTCTCCCCGTTGCACAGGAAAAGTCACCCATGCTCGTAGAAGAATCGGTAGAATTCAATATAGGTACCAAAGAGAATCCTCGACTGGTTTATTTTGCAGCGTCATTGACAACAGAAGAGCAGCCCAAGTTCCATAATTTCTTTGCACAGAGACAAATAAATTTTGCTTGGTCATATGCGGATATGCCAAGTTTGGATCCTGACCTTGTTCTGCATCATTTTCCTTTACAACCAGGTGCCAAACCAGTGAAACAAAAATTGAGAAAAATGCACCCATAGATTGCTTTATTAGTCAAGGCAGAACTCAAGAAACTCTTAGATGTTGGTTTCATCAGATCTATCGACTATGCAGATTGGATTTCCAATCTTGTACCAGTCACTAAACCAGCTGGGGGCATCCGCATTTGCACTGATTTTAGAGACATCAACAAAGCTTGTCCTAAGGATGTCTTTCCTTTGCCTAACATAGACATGATAGTTGACATGACAGCAGGATATGAGATGTTGTCCCTTATGGATGGATTTTCAGGATATAACCAGATCAGAATTGCAACTGAAGACCAACCTAAGACAAATTTCACTTGTCCTTGGGGAATGTATTGCTGGAATGTTATGCCCTTTAGACTCAAGAATGCAGGAGCAACCTATCAGCATGCCATGACTACTATCTTCTATGATCTAGTACACACTTGTATGGAGGATTATGTCAATGACCTTATTGTAAAATCCAAGACAAGGGTGGAACATCTACAGGTTTTAGACAAGATATTTCAGAGGCTGGAAATGTATAAAGTGAGACTCAATCCAAAGAAATGTGTGTTTGGAGTCAAGTCAGGAAAGCTGTTAGGTTATATCATTTCTAGATGAGGTATTGAAGTGGATTCGGCTAAGGTAAAAGAAATCATGGAAATGCCTCCACCCACTAATCTTAGTCAACTAAGGACACTACAGGGAAGGTTGCAATCTATCAGAAGATTTATAGTGCAGCTAGCAGACAAGACACATCCTTTTCAACATCTGCTTAAGAAAGGCATACCCTTTGCATGGACAGCTAGGTGTGGAGAGGCTTTTCAATTGATTAAAGAGTATTTACTCACACCACCTGTCTTAATGCCACCTGTTGAAGGAAGACCATTGATTCTTTATATTACGGCAACCCATTCATCACTCGGAGCATTGCTTGCACAGAATGACGATGAAGGTCATGAAAGGGCAGTTTATTATATCAGCCGGACTTTGGTTGGTTATGGGCTCAACTATAGTAACATTGAACGTGCCTGTCTTGCAGTAGTATTTGCTACCCAAAAGCTGAGGCACTACATGCTAAACCATCAAACAATGCTGATTGCTAAAATAGACCCTTTGAAATATCTTCTCAGAAGGCAACATTAATGGGATGATGGCCAAATGGGTTATGATACTTAGTGAGTATGATATCCAGTATGTAGAAAGAAAGGCTATTAAAGGATAGGTCATTGCTTGATCAGTTAGCGACACACCCATACAGGAAGATCATCCATTAGTTGCAGACTTTCCTGATGAGTTCATATTCACAATTGACACAAACATAACATGGAAACTGTACTTTGATGGTTCACATACAAATCATGGTTTAGGGGCTGGTATACTGTTTATTACACCATAGGGTGATTCCATCCCTAAGTCATTCAGGATTGCATTCCCATGCACTAATAACATAGCCAAGTATGAAGCTCTAGTGGCAGGGTTACGCATGGCAGTCAAGTGGAAAATTAAGAATTTACAAGTATATGGGGATTCTCAACTAGTAATCAGACAGGTAAATGATGATTATGAGACTAAGGACGAGAAGCTTGCTTCATACAAGCGCATGGATGATAGCTTTAAGGAGTACTTTTCCAAAGTCAAATTTCATCAGATACCTCGTGTTTAAACAGGGCAGTGGATGCTATTGCTATAGTTGCATCACTTCTTGACATTCCTAACAACATGCCTAAGTTTGAGTTCTTGGTAGAACAACTTTTGGTCCCAGCCTATGATATCCCAGATTCTGAAATGGTGTGTGACATTGTTAGTCCTGATTCCCCATGGTACAAAGAAATCTATGATTACCTTCATGCCAAAGTCATACCCACTGGCCTATCCAATAACCAACATAGGACATTCCTCCGCAAGTCAGCTAAATACACCATCGTCAGAGACACCCTATATCGACGTGCTTTAGATAACACCTTACCGAGATGTCTTGATTCTACTGAAGCACAAGCAACTTTGCATGGGGTCCATGAGGGTATATGTGGTTCCCATTCTAGCGGTCCTACCTTAGCCAAAAAGATTATGAGACTGGGTTATTACTGGCCTACTATGGAAAAAGACTCATATGTCTTTGTAACAAAATGCCGCCAATGTCAAGTTCATGGAGACTTAATACATGCACCAGCACAGGAGCTCCGTCCTATCACGTCACCATGGCCCTTTACTCAATGGGGACTCGACCTCATAGGTAAAATCCACCCCACATCATCTAATGGACACAAATTCATTATCACTGCCACTGAGTATTTTACGAAGTGGATTGAAGCTATTCCTATGACATACATTACCGACACACAAATTTCTAGATTTATCTTAAACTACATCATCTATCGGTATGGTGTCCCTCAGTCCATCATCACGGATAATGGCCGCCCATTTAAGAACCAAGAAGTCCGCCACCTGTGTGAAGAATTTCATATCCAACATCACTTTTCCACTCCATACTACCCACAAGGTAATGGCCAAGCAGAGGCATCTAACAAGACCATTATTAGAATCCTCAAGAAAACTATCAATGATGCTGGTCGTGACTGGCATTTACAGCTTAACCCTGCCTTATGGGCTTATCGCACAAGTATCCGTACTCCCACTGGTGCTACCCCATATTCACTTGTTTTTGGGTCTGAAGCCATTTTGCCTATTGAGGTCGAGATTCCTTCCGTAAGGGTATCCCTGAAAGGCCACATTGATGATGAAGAGTACCGAGTGTCGAGACTCCAGGAGCTAGAATTCCTAGATGAGCGAAGACAGAAGGCACTAGACCATCTCCAAGCATATCAGAATCGCCTTCATCGTAGCTATAATAGGAAGGTTTTGAACATAAACTTTGACACTGGTGACCTGGTTTTAATGGAGAATCCAAAGAATCAAGCAGAAAGAGACAAACCAGGAAAGTTTGAACCTAACTGGTTAGGACCTTATATCATTACAGAAGCTTTTGGATCAGGAGCGTACCAACTCTCTACTCCTGAAGGGGAACCATTGTCCTCACCAATTAATAGTTTGCATTTGAAGAGGTTCTACGCATAACTTCTGCGAGCCTTTGTCTTAATTAGCAAAAATACAAAAAATAATAATTAGAAAATCACAAAAAAATCGGTATCAAGGTGAAAACTTGGTAAACATGCATCTTGGTAACACCAAAAAAATTAGATAATCTAGAAAATAGTAAAGACAAATCATTTGTCCAATAGTGAAAACCACTTCGGTGGTGCTTTGGATAGTTACCCTGGTGAAATCCTGGCAAACATGCGCCATGTGTACTCAACTCTACTCCTTTGTCTACTATTATTCTAATCTATCTTGTACATAGTCCTTATCCCTGTACATAGTCCACATCCCTGTACATAGTCCTTATCCTTATACATACTACCTATCCTTGTACATATCCCTTATCTTTTCTATCCATTGCTTGTATATACCATTCATAATAAGTGGTAGTCTTTCCCATAACTTGGAACCATTGACATCGAGAGCATTTCATATCCCCCATTTTACCCTATTCATAATCGATTGGTCTTAATACTCGACTGGGGGAAAACACTTGACGTGCGTCATATTGGTTCTTACATTGGCTGTGTTGAAGATGTAAAACCATAGAAAAATCCAAAAACATCACAAAATGACCTGAGAAAATACAAAACATCAGAAAACTTCAAAAAGACAAAAAAAATCAAAACATTTCAAAAATCCAAAAATAGAGTCAAAGTCAGTCGCACTTGTTAGTCTTTGTCCTTTGTCGAACTACGTTGCCTCTGCGACTGGACGTAGGCAAGGCCATCTACCGATGTGCCCCTGAGGCATTAGGTCAATCCGTTTAGGTTTGTCTATATAAAATCATGCTTCAATCCATATGTCTATATGACAAGGTCATTGGTCGTGTCAAACTACGAGGTCTCTGTGTGTATAACATAGGCAAGGCCATCAATCAATGAGCCCTCGAGGCCGCACTAGGTCAGTCCATTAGGTTCGTCACATTCACTAGCACACACGTCTTCTATTTTTAGTCAGTCTTGTCAGTCCAAGTCAAGTCGAACTACGAGGTCTCTGTGTGTATAACGTAGGCAAGGCCATCAATCGATGAGCCCCCGAGGCTGCACTAGGTCAGTCCTTTAGGGTTTGTCGTCACACACAGTCAATTGTCTGCACATCATAAAAGGTCATGCATCAATTTGGTGAACAAGTCCGCAATGTCTCTGAGTCAAATGAAACAACTTGCCAAACAAAACAAACAAAATAGATCAACTAAGGTCTGCTACAGGATATGTCCTTCCTGGAAACAAACATTATCATAACAATCAACCTGTATCTTATTCAGGATGGGTCCTTCCTGAATACTGATATCAACAATGCAATCTATGTCTTATACAGGATGAGTCCTTCCTACATAATCGACAAGGTCAAACATAGCCTTACACAGGTTATCACATCAACGACATCTGACTCAATGTCTTAAATGATACATGTCTTTCTGAAACCAGGCTTTGTCATGCCTTATACAGATAATCATAACATCGAAACCAGACTCACAGTCTTATCCGGTTCGTGTATCTCCTGAAATCAGGCTCTATCAATCAACAAATCAAACAAATAAAATCATGTTTTTGCAAATATTTTACTAAACTTTTTTGACTTTGTAAAACTTATTTATCTTATCATTTTATCTTGAATTGATGGTAGGGATTCATGTTACTAAGCTTTTCTCAAGGATGTCATGAAGAGTTTAGAAGGCTGCTTGATATGCTCGAATTCTATTTTCTTTGACTGCTGTCTGTCGACTGTCTTTTAACTTTGATTTTTGAGTCATGTTACTAGTTTCCTCAAGGATGTCCCATGAAGGATTTAGAGGAGCAATGACGTCTCATGACTCGTCTTTTATTTTGTTTGCTGTCTGTGGTTTGTCCTGACAAAAAGACTGGGGCAACTTGTGCCCTTAGTATGAGTTAATGACAATCCTTGTCTGCGATTGTTATTAGCAAGTGGATGACCTTGCACACCTTGATCTATGTCATATCATGGTGTTTTTCTCCATTTGTATTAGTCTCACCCAATGATGATAAAGTGAAATACCTTTTGTGATACAGCAAAACATCGAAGATTGCTAATACTAACATCTATCTCCTGTCTTTCTTTCTTTCTCGAGCTTTCTTTCCGCACTAACAGTTCTTCTTTCTTGGATTATGACAGAGTCCTGTGACACAAAACATTATACATCATCCTGCATCAACATACATGTTCGAAAAATACATACATATAGGCATGTTTCATATCTAGATCATCATGGCATATTAGATATTCATCATCCCATAATACATATCATAAACATTTCATACATAAAGAAACTATAAATACATGCATCACATTACATTTGTATAGCATCACAGGTAGTATGCATAAAATACATATAACATCATATTGCATCTCATACTTTCTAAATTGCATACATCATATAGAATCAACATCATGTAGAATCAACATTATCTCATTAGCTGCATAACCATCATAAAATACATATACTCATCCATCACATAGACATATCATATAAACATCACATGTATAAATAAATACTGCATAATCAGTACATAGAAATGCATATCATGAGAATCACTGCCAAAATCATATATATATATATCGCTCAAATGTGTCACATCACAATGTCATAATGTATCAACAATACATGGAAGCCCATAGGCTATAAGGTCAAAATACAGTGTCTCGACAAACGGTACCCCTATCCTGAGCTGCCACTGCCATCGTGCCGGGAGTGTGTGGGAGAATGCTGATGGGAACCCGATGATCTTTGAGCTGAGGGAGGTCTGTCATATGGCCCTGCTCTACGTGGCTGATCCACCCCCTCTGTACTAACTGTCCGTGTGTGGGTCCTGGTCTGGGACCTGCTATTGTGTGCTATTGAGAAACTAGGAGCTCGTCTCTCTAATGGAACCTCTGCCTCATATAGGTCCTGGTAGTACCTCTCCCTCTCCCCAGCTCTGACTAACTCTCTGGCGAACGCAGCTGATGGTCCTGTGCACAATGACCTGAGCTCTATGAATCTCTGCTCAGTCTCCTGTCGCCGAGCTATAGCCTGATCCCTGTCCATCAAAGATCTGTCTCTCTCCATCTGATAGGCGTCCCTCTTGGCCATCAACACTCTCATCTATTCCTCCAAAGATGCAACCTGTGCGCGTAGTGTATCTGTGTCTGGATCCTCAGCCCCTGTATCATCCTGTTTGGCCCTGTCTATCCCATCCTCCTCCTCATCCAGCTCCTCCAAGATCTGATCTCGAATCTCTCTCTCGTGATCATCATCCTCATCATCGTCCTCCTGGTAGGCACCTAGCAACTCCAGGGCATCAACCTCAGCCTCCTCGGCACCTGCCTCCTCGGCACCTGCCTCCTCGACACCTGCCTCTTCAGCACCTGCCTCCTCCTCTGCCGGGATATCTGGGATAACTGCCTCTACTGGCTGCACCTCCTCTCCACCTTTGGCAATGTACTCCTCTCCTCCTCTCCCAACATCTAGCATAGCCACATCCTCCTCTCCTCGACCCTCCTGGATCGGTGACAAAGGTGGTCCTCGTCCTCTCCGCCCACGTCTCCCTCTCCTACCTCCACGCTGTCCACCTCACCCATCATCCCCTCCATCACCACAACCTCCTCTGCCCCCTCGGCCTCTCCCTCTGCCTCACCTGCCTCGTGGACCTGTACCACGCTGCTCTACCGGCGCTGGCTGCTCTGGATCTGTCAATGGGATCGGCCTGTGTGCTGTCCACCACTGATCATAAGCTACTGTGGTCCCTGGGTCTGCTAGTCCAGCTCTCCATCCCCATGGAAGTGCCTGTAAGGCATCAATATCTGTCTTTGCTGTGGCTACCAGAATCTCTAGCCCCCATAGTGGGACCTCTCGTGAGGATCTCGCAAACTCTACTCTACCTCGAGGTACATCCTGCACCTCTCCAAACTGCCTCAGGACCCGATCTGGCAACTGCCGCTCTATGATGTGCACATGCGATACTATCCGCCCAACCAAGTACTGTGCCTGTCTGCAAAATGGCAAGTGCTCGTCCTCATCTGACCACACCTCATAGTCCAGGTATGGTCTCCATGTAAACTACTCCATGGTGTCTATGGCATGTCTAAAGTAGCCTGTGTCTCCAATATGATGCTGTGTGGTTGCCCCCGCATAGCGGAAGGCGTATGGAGCTCCATGAGGTAGGTCAACTGTCATAGGTGGCCGAAAGATCGCTATATGCTCCCACGCCCATACCATCAAGAGCGTGGTACCGCAGCTCATCGACTGTGCCTCTCGGTAGGCAATATCATGCAAATGGAAGTATAACATTCTGAGTACATAGGAACCCCAGACATACACCACTCGACGCTCGAGCATTCCCACTAACATCTCTCCCCATACCACAGGAAATCCATGACCTCGACGGTCAGGTAGTACTATCCCACCTATCAATGTAGCTAATAGATAGTCCAACTGTCTGTACCTCTGGGCCAACACCCACCATCTAATCTCATAATCATCGAACCCTAACTGTCTAATGTCAGCATGGGGGTAGTACCTACACATCTCAGCAGCACCCCTCTGGGTATCATATGCCACCCGTGTGCCTCTAATAGGCAGTCTGAGGATCCTATACACATTCTCTAATGTAACCATGGCCTCTCCAGTCGGTAGGTGGAAGGACGATGTCTCCGAGTGCCACCTCTCACATAACGCTGTCAATAGTCCCCGATTCGCCTGAATCTAGGGCATGTCTGTCATGTGCAATAATCCAAGATGCCATAGAGTCTGTCGCTCGGCTAGCCACAAGCTGTCTCTGAATCAAAATGTAGTGGGTCTCGACTCCTGTGTATAAATCGTGTCCAACACAACCTGCAATGGCATTATACATGCCTCATGTCAGCCTCAATCATCTATTCTAGTGCAAAATGACTATACTACATAAAATGCAAATGCGTCGTTATTTTGCATATGCGTCATTCTTTTTCACATGCATTGCTTTTTATCAAATGCGGTTCATAAAATTCAAATGCATTGCTTTTTAACAAATGTGGCTCATTATATCCTATGCGTTACACTGCAGACATATGCGTTGCAAAATTACAAATGCGGTGCATAAAATTCAAATGCGTTTCTAAATATACATATGCGGTTTATGTAAATGCAAATGCGTTTCACAAAGTCACATGCGTTTCCAAAATAAACAAATGCGTTTAACTGCTAAACACTATTCTAAATGACCGACATAAAAATTCAAATGCAGTTTTCCGCATACACATGTGTCGTTCACGCACGCATATGCGGTCAATAACTAAAGTGACGCATGAGTAAAACATGAATTAAATGTATCAAAATGCGCGCAAATCAAAAAATTCAAAAGGGCAAGTTTTAGGTCCATACTGGGGGGTCCGTGTCGGCTAGTCTCTGGTATGTCTGGATCCTGTATGCGCGATGATGAGTGACTAGAACTGGAGACATCCTCGCTAGAAGGTCAGAGCAAAATCTCAATTTCTCAACTAGGTGGGTGCAAATGAATAGGTTTTTACCCCTCTTTCTTATATATACCTAGGGCCTAGGTGTCATTTCTGTCCTACTAGCCATGTTAATTCCCATTTTCTATCATCCCGTACCCGTCCCTCCCATTTCTAAACTTAATTCCGCAAACTCCACTGCATTTTTGGCTATCCAATGTCCTAATCGGGAGCATTTCCAAAATTTTCTGAATTTTTCAAAAATTTGTCAATTTTCCCGAGGGGGCATACCTTCACCTATTCTAATCTGGAGCATTACTGGGGCATGTTTTTTATCGATTTTCTTTGACACAACGCCGAAATGACATTGTATCAAAGAGGGGCAAATGTAGACACCGAAATCTGGTTTTAGGCCTGCGACTTCCATATTCTATTTCTTCACGGTCATGATTAAATAATGTCAATTATTTAATTAATTCATCTTCTGTTAATTCTTCTATTAATTAAATAATCTTATTTATTTAATTAATTCACACTTTTCTTTATTCTACCTTATTAATTAAATAAACGCTTTTTATTTAATTATGTTACTAATTAACCTTATCCTTCTTGTCAAATTAAATGGGAATTCTTATTTGAATTTGCTCTTTATCATATGTCAACTATAATTAAATAAATCCTTTATTTATTTAATTATTCATTTAAACCCTTTCATCACTTAATTAAATAAATCTTATTTATTTAACTATTCTTCAAATATCAAATCTTGAATTAAATGAATTATTTAATTCATAAATCCTATTTTAACTCATTCCTCTATATTTTAGATAATTATGTTAGTTATCTAAGTATTCACTTTTACTTTCGACTCAACATTTAATGGCTCGGAGTTAACTCTTCATTTGAAGTCAGTGGTGTTCTCAAATAATCTCTTCATCAAATCATTCAATCATTGAGTTCCTAACTCATTTTAGTGTACATGCGGATTAATTAAAATATTCTTATTTAATTAATTAAAACCTCATGCATGCGTCGAGCAGTCGTTATAATCAATCTTCATCTTTGTCATGCAAGATATTTCTTATGTTTTCAAATGCGAGGCTGAGATTAAATCATTTTATTTAATCTTTAATCCCACCTATTTCTAGTTTGTACATCACTCATGTCACTACTACTTGATTATTAGAGATGCATGTCTAATCAGTCAATCTCAGCTAGTCCATTAATCTTTCAATCGGCCTATCGTTGAATAATCGAGATTTTCTATAAATTGGTTAATCGTCTCATTCAATCCTCTCTCATAAAGATCTTGACTTTAAGAGCCTTCCAGATCTTGATATTTTCTAATCATTATCATAGGCTATGCCACCAGAATTACAAAAGAGATTTGAGAACAATTATACTACGAATAAAATGGAAGAGACAGATTGAGATGGAATCATGGAAATCACGTTTGAAATTGGTGAGATTGTTTTAGTTTGTTTACATTTTACTTTCCTTTGTTCTTTGTTGCTTAACATTTAGATTTGCATCTTAGATTTTAGTATTGCATGTTTGCTTCTAATCTTCTTTGTTGTCTTGTGCACTTTCTATGGCATTACAGATGTTACAGACATAGATCCCCTTAAGCCATCCTATCACCCTAAATAGTAAATCGATGTCTTAAGGGGTCCTAATATGACATTTCTTAAGGGGATCAAAGAAGTTCTCAAAATTTGGTGAATAGAGCTCAAGCTCATATTTTTTTATTTTGTACATTGTAATTAGGTCACTAACATATATCTATGTGTCCCTTTGAATGTATTCTATTAATTTTTCATTCTTATCTTTAGTATTCTTTGAAAACAATGAATGAGATTATAAATTAATGTTAGTGTTAAACTTATAATTTTTTCTTAACTACTCTTCCCCACTATATAGAACTTGTGTCTCTTATCATGAAATTTGAAAAGAATTTAGATAAAATCAATTTATGTCCTCAGATTTAATTAAATTCTATATCATACTTGATTAATACATCTATTCACAATCAATATACCTTAGCTCTATAGATATACTCTTGTTGAGAAACAAGAGCTATCTCAATCAAATATTCCACAAGAAAATGTTGCTCACTAACTTACCAAGTCCATTATTCAAAGGGCCACCTAAACTTCACTTCAGTTCCCTAAACCCTAAACCCTGAACTTTAAAATTTAAACCCTAAACCCTAAAGCATTCATTTTGTCGTAGGACCTTACAATGAAATTTAGTTGCCTTAGGAAACTCCACCAAATTTTATTCCCTTAAGCCATGAAACATTTTTTCCTAGGACCTTACTACACATAGATCCCCTTAAGCCATCCTATCACCCTAAATCATAAATCGATGTCTTAAGGGGTCCTAATATGACATTTCTTAAGGGGATCAAAGAAGTTCTTAAACTTTGGTGAATAAAGCTCAAGCTCATCTTTGTTTATTTTGTCATCGGATTTTTAAATTAAATTCTATGTCATACTTGATTAATACATGTATTCTTGTTCGATATACCTTAGCTCTATAGATATAATCTTGTTGGGAAACAACCACACCTATGAGTAAACTTCCCCTTGCCCCAAAAGATAAAGCTCTAGACCCATAAAAACTTAGAAGAATAAATTACTTATTGATGAATTAGTTAATTAATTTGATAGGCTTGATATTTATGAGCTCCATTGAGCACCCTTGTCTAACAATAATCCTAATATAAATAGAATCTAGTATAATTTTTACTTGAATTAAACTACATGGTTTTCATCATTTACCAATTTTGACACTCATTCTTGAGTTGCTCATAACCTAAATTAGCCTGGGGACCTTTCCTTCTCTTTTTCCACCTTTATACATGTAATAGAAGACACTCTAAACAACCCCTAACCTCCTATTTTAACACCCAATTTGAGAAATCAAAGTTATATATCTACATGTGTCTTATTTTTCATTCTATAGTCCTTTACCTATAGAAATTAAATGGTTCCTCACCTCATGTTCACAGTCTCTATTTACTAATCTTCTTATTTAATTTTTCCAATAATGATTCAAAGAAGCCTCATTGTTGATATCGTAGCCTTTTGTGAGCTCTCAATTCTTGATACATTTTATCCAAATCCTAGTTTAAATGTTGATGGTGATTTATTTAAATAAATATTAAGTCTTTACCTTAATCTATGTGGTTTTATTTATTTTTAAATAAATAAATTAATATATAGATCATCAAATTTGGCTATAGTTTAATTATCAAGTGATATCTAGCTAAAAATAAGTTTATGGGGCCTTCTTTTAGGGGATTCACTTAATAAACCAATGAAATAGTGCATGCATTTGAATAGGGTTCTAATAAAACCCCCTAATTTCATTTCTACCCTTCATATTAACCACACACTGGACTCAATTTAATGTGTGCACATGCTATGGATTTTTAATGTTATGGATTTTTTAATGTTATAAATTGAATGGTCTTTAAATGAAATGTATTTTGAATTTGTGC
>VDFB02175656.1:0-39608 GCA_007258455.2 Sequoia sempervirens
AGAAATGTGTTACAATACCTTCACAACACCTTCACAAGACATCATAATTTGAATGTTTAGGACCTAATGTGAATGCTTAAGTTACATTGCAACATTAAATAAGAGAAAGATAGGTCAAAGATCACAAGAGAAAGACCTAAATAACCATGAAAATTTTAATGATCCATTTTTCTATGGTACAAATAGAAATGAAAAATATGGAAAAAATTAGAAATCTTGTTTCTACCAAATTGAAAATAGATGCAGGTTAGGGAGGATAAAAACTTCACCAAAATGTTTTGAACTAACACAAAAAGATGTGAAAATGTTGTAGATTGATATATGGCTGATAATAACATGAAAATTACATCATTTTTTTTATAAACAACTAATAACATAAAGCTACAGTTGCAACAAAATACCCAAAGATATCTTTAACTCGAAGCCCAAAACCCATCCAAAACTAGTGCAATCTCCACACAAACTCACCATGATCTTCATACAAAGTTTCCAATAGAAAAGTAAATATATAAATACTATAATAACATCAAAATATTCTTCTAAGAATAGCAATACAATCTAAAACCCAAAATCCACACTATGCACTCCAACCTACACCAAACTCTTGCAAATAAATTAAGATAATTTATCAAATTGAAAATCATTCAACACAATGGAAATACCTAGATGAAGTTACACCTAGATACCCTTGAAAAAACTTTCTTAGTTCCTCAATCCCCTTGGTTTACAATATTTTGAGATTTATCCTTCATCGATTTACCAAACTCTGAAGAATCATCACAACCTGCGAGGAAAAATAAGGCATAGAATGATTCAAAATGAAGCCCAAATTCATGTATTCTTAAAAAATATTGAATTTCCAACTTATGGACACAAAATTAATGACCAAGGAGAGATTCTCTTTTTCATTTAGTGCATGTAACCTTTAGTTCCAAGTGCCCATTGATTTCTTCCACTCCAATGCAAGCTTCCAACAATTCCAATTTGTTATAAGACACTAAATGTCAAAAAAAAGAAAGAGGAAGATCCCACACCATAATAGAGATATATATTAACTTAAAATAAATTTCCAGGTTATAATATAATATTCTATTCATGACCAAGTCACCAAATTTTATTTTATTTTCAAATCTATCAAGTGCTCCTAATTTTTTATTTGAGTCTACCAACTTAGTATTTTTGGTAAGTTCTTATTTTTATAGAATTTTGAAAAAGGACATGAAAATTCCTCCCTTCCAAATATTTCTTGTCCTCAAGAAATTTCAATAATCATTCTTCAAAATCATGATACCCAAAATAGCCAAACATTGCATACTACAAAACAGATTGTCATCTTGTACCTATGAATTACTATACTTTCATCTCAAACATCTTGCTAATTTCTTGAAGGATTTAATACTCTATAATTTTTTGGATGTAAATTTAAGATGAAACCTCTTACTCCATTTCACCTGATGTTGAATAGTGCTCCTTAAAATAATCCATTCAATAATTTCCTCCTTTCAGCTCCTTCCTAGAGTTGTGTTTGTGTATTATCACCAAAAAAACTATCCAAAAATCTCTTGCAACTATTATCAAAGACATGTAAATGCATTTTATGTAGATTAAAGGATGGTTAAAAAAAAATTAAATCCTTCATAATATTAGATACCAATATTTGAAAAAAAGTTCTTCATTACCTTGGAATCAAGGAGAGACTTCCTTTAGGATATATCACAAACTGCTACCAATATTGCCTCTATTTGAAAGATGCTTGAACAACTTTAGGATCTGATTTGGAACAGTAAGGGAATATATGAAGAATAGAAAATTTCATCACATAACAACATTCAAAGCTCCAAAAAACTTTGAATATTGATATTTCAACACAAAGGCCAAGTTCATATGAAAGACTATGTACTTTCTAAATCGTTCCATAAGAATAATTTGATCTTCATATACTATTTTCAACAAAATAGTAGAAAATGATTTTATAAAATTTTCAACCATGTTAAAAAAATTAATTACATGCTTGATGCTTGATCGATTCTACTTTTAGAAACATCCAAAAAATCTCCCATTGTAATACAAATAGTGTCTTGGATTTCTAGCTAGAAGTGCACTATCATTTGGCAACTTGGATTTCAAAATTTTGAAACATTTAATCGTTTTATGGGTCTGATTCTTGCTATTATTGGGATGGTTATAAGATCCTTTACAATCAATATCACAACCAATACATATTTTGGAAAAAAAAATTCTTTCTCCTTAACATTGTTGAAATGCATAACTAAAGACCCAAACATTACCTCAACCTATGAGTGGACATTTTCAGACTCTTGAATTGGAATACAAGATCCAAAATATAGAAGAGTAATAATATAGAAGCCAAATTAATTCCATTATTTTCTAAATTCCCAAGAGATAAACAACAACATTTTTTATTGGAAGTTAATAAGCCCCTGGAAATCCTTTGGAACAAACTTGACATTTTTCACATTTCCTTTTAAAATGTTAGTGACAAAAAAATCATTAAAATAATAAACCACAATGTAAATACCATGTCCGCTATGAAAGGAAGAAACCTACCAAGAACCATTCATTCTAAAAAATTCATTCTCCATCACCCTTTTCAGTCCCTCTTTCTAAACATTAAACTTCATTTTATCAATTTTTTGGAAATCCACTCTTTGCACTAAAAAAATATATTTCTCTTTCTTCAAACTCCATACTCAAAAGAAAAAGAACATGAAATACCCATGCATAATCCTTGTAATTTCATCTCTTCATTCACTTTTAATTGGTAAATCAAGCTATGAGGCATAAACATGAACTTTAAGTGTTCCTTGCAAATCACTTTCAACAAGTATCTTGATACCAACTCAATAAATGAAGAAACATTGGCATGGAAATTATCAATATCATGCTTAAATTTTCACTCCTTATATGATACTAATAACACATATCTAAAAAATATCCTTTGCTACTTTAAAAACATTTGAAAGTCACAAAGAAGATGGCATTGTTTACCACACATAAAAATATTATGCATGTTATGATCCAAGAGAAAAATAAATTCATCTCCCAAGAACTTGTAGCATCAAACACCATAAATTGATTACCTCCATAATGTATTCATTCATAATGTTGTCTTCATTTGTCAAGCTCAGGTCCAAAAAGTGATTTATGAATAGTAAGCATTGGTTCTTCAGAACATTGCGAGAATGCATAAAAACCCATATATAGTTTCATTCAATCTAGATGAGAAAATTATGAAAATCCTTAGAAACATTAAATCCTTCATTGGTTTCCTTCATTTTTTACAAATCAGCATAGGCAACACTAAGCTCATTTTGATCCCTTTGTGCATTTTGAATGATGCTTTCTACATGCATGTGTGTATTATGGAATCTAGATAAAATTTGTATTTTATTTTTAGTAGACACAAAGAATTCTCTTCCACAACTTCCATCATGCATGTCAAGTCTTTTCAAATTACAATGCATGCCAAAATTAAAATATTCTTTATACATGTCACCAACAACACCATGGATGTTCGAAACCTCATATACATCTCTTTGACCAACCTGATGAAAATTTGTAGCATCGAGTTGAGGATCCACATTAACAAGGATACTTTTTCTATTCTCATTACCATGGCTTCTACATTTTTTCTCAAAATCAAGGTTGTTATATCTTTCTTCAAAATAAAATTTCCCATGTCTTTGCTCAAAATCAGCATTAGGAAATAAAAAATCAGATTTTTTTATCAATATCATTAGCATACCATGTGGTATTAGCTCCATCAATGCCATCCTCCATGAATGATGAATTTTATCAAAAGTTGATTGATAGATTTCAACAAAAGGTTGAAAAGGATCAGGTATTTGTAGAAGAATTCATAGCAACAGATTCTAATGCAATGAATATTTTGAAGAATGGTGAATGTGTGACAAATTTTCAATATGACCCCTTGGGTATGCATGTAGTAATGGAGGATAAGGTGGTGCATAAAGAACATGAAAAAATGTTAGCATTGAATCCTAGTTTGTATTCATTTGTTGAAGATTCTAAGAAAAATATCTACCTTGATGTATTTTGTGGAGTAGATACCGATGATGAGTTCTTTGAGGTGCTTTTAGAATATGGGCATGAAAGGGGAAAAGGTGATGATAACTCCAAATTATATTTTAATGTTCACTCATATCATTTCATTAATGAGATTTTAGGTGGCTTTATTGTTGGCTTCCAAACCAATCCTATGGAGAAAGTTGTTGATGAAGATTTTAGTCCTAGGAAGATGGAGCATGAATTTCTCAAAAATGAAATCACACATGAGAAGAAAAATGAATACTTACACCTTGATCATAGCAATAAAACCACTTTTACTTGGAATCCTAGTGTGCCAAAATATAAGTGTGATGAGGTTCTATCTTGGGATGAATTTCCCTTTCATTCTAATGTTGTTTTCATTTCATCAAAAGTCTACGAATATGGACATGGATGTTAATACCTTGGTACCACCAATTATGAGAATATTCTTCAAGGTGTAAGATCACATACTAAATGGAAAATTTCACTCCCATAGAACTCAAATAGTAACAATCCCAAATCTCAAATAACCAAGCTTTGACTGAAATCTTGTATTATACATCAAAAGTGAAAGCAAAAGATTTTGTGACTTTTCTCCTAATATTTCTTCTACCAAAGTCTAAAATTTTTCTATGACCCTTGATGTCGATCATGCTCTACATTTGAGTCACATAATCACTTAAAGTGTATAAAAAATGTATCCCTTTACATTTTCACACCTAATTTGGAATTAACAATTAAAATTAACTTAATTATGCCTTAATTTAGTGTTATAGTATGTATTTTATATATTCACATTAATTTTAGGACCCTATTAATTAAAATAGACCTAAGGGTATGTGTAGGATCATGATGGGCCAAAAAGTGGCAATATGATGGGTATTTGTAGGGTATGTGGCTGACGACTTTATTTTTACCCAAAATTTATGAAATGAAAAGGGTTTTTAAAGGAGATTCTCAGCTTTCCACCAATATAAATTATGCTTTACTTTGAATTTAATAAATAATTATTATTAATTTTCTATTTGAATTATGACTAAAGTCCTGATTGATAGGCTAATTCAAAAATATTTATAGCTTTCAAATGGTATCACATTTTTGGAATCCAAAACATGCATTAAATTCTATGCTTTGTATACTATAGGATTAAAAAAGAAAAATTGAATTTCATGAAGTTTTGACCAAGTTAAGGTGGTTAGATACATGAGTTTTATATTTTTTAAAAGTTGTAATAAAAAAATTATAATTAATTATTTACTTGGAAAAAAATTACAAAAAAATATGCATCACATCTGGACATGAGTCCTCTACTTATTTCTAAAATCTTATAAGAAAATATTATCATTTTATTGTGATTTGGGTGGTTAGGCAAACACCTAATTCTTATTTTTTCCCTGAAATTTAAGTACTACTGGATTGAAATTTCAAATTTTCAATAAATAGATTTTTCTTTTTTTAAAAATAAATCTAGTAGTTTACAAAATAAATTCAAGTTTCTACATATTATATTCTTACATATTTTTGAAATAATATAGATAACTTATTCAAATTTTTATGTCAAGTTGCCTAGCTCTGATTTTTCTGAATTTTTTGCCACTTAAGGGCCTACTTTTTCCATGATGATCCTGCACATACCCCTAACTTTTCCTTAATCTAGTGTTGTAAATTTTACCTCTTCACACTTTCACACTTATATAGGGATCCTTTATTTAATTGAGGTTAATTTTCCTTAATTGGCCCACTTAATTCAAATCCATGACTAATTAATCACATTTTCCAAAGAGGAAGCCAAACATTCATTAATTACTAAACATAACACTTCTCGTTGAGCAATGTATGTCCTATGTGAGTGATCTAGGGCCTATTCGCCCATGGGCGAATGGGTCCTCACTTATACCTAGGACCTAAATTCAAATTATATTTTTGGTGATATTTTAGCATATTCAGCTGTTGGCTTGTGATATTCGAATTTCAAGAAATTAAAAATGTATATCTATAAATATAAGCTCAATTCACAATTTTTACCCTAGCAATTTTGATTTAAGCAATCTAAAAAATTTTTATGAGACTTCAAGAGCACTTTGAAGAGAAATCCAAGGGAAATTCAAGGCATTCAAGAGAAGATTTATTGAATAATTATTGCAGAAATCTTGAGATGCAATTGTCATGTCAAATTCTTCTTGTATCACGCATGTTATTGGACCTAATATGATAATGTAAGTTTCAAGATCCATTCAAGTATTTAGAGGCATTGTCTTAAGTCAAGTTTCAAGATCAAGATCCACATCCATTGAAGCCATTTCATACAACTTATAGATCTACATTCCAAGGTTTATCCAAGGGTTTGGTGAGTTGTGACATTAGGTTTTTCATTCATCATTCCTTTCATGATATTTCATTTCATTTTAATGTTTGATTACCAAAATGTGGTTTGACCAAGGAAAAACCCCATTCACCAAAAACAAAACATTTGTTCCTATTAATTTGTGTGTTTAAAAATTTAGGTTGAAGATCTCTTGAAGAGAAAATTTGGAGTTGTCAAAGTTGCAAAATTCATCATAAAAGTTGTCATCTCATGAAAACTTATGGGTATGTGCAGGATCATCGTGCAAAAAACAGGCCCTTAAGTGGCAAAAAATTCAGAAAAATCAGTGTTAGGTAACTTGACGTAAATATTTGAATAAGTTATCTATATTATTTCAAAAATATGTAAGAATAGAATTTGTAGAAAATTGAATGTAGTTTCTAAAATACTAGGTTTATTTAAAAATAAATAAAATCTATTTGGTGAAAATTTTAAATTTCAATGTAGTAGTACTTAAATTTCGAGGAAAATAAAAGAAGTAGGTCTATCGACCACCCTAACCATAATAAATATAAAAAATTGTATTTTTTTCCAAGTAAATCAATTAATTATGAATTTTTATTACAACTTTTAGAAAATATAAAAACTCATCTGTCTAAACCGCCTTAAATTCAAATGTCAAACTTCATGAAATTTAATTTTCCTTTTTTAATCCTATAGTATGTGAAGCATAGAATGTGGCCTTATGTTTGAGTTCAAAATATGATCTGGTTGAAAGTTATAGATGTTTTCATTGACTGTCGATGGGGACTTTAGTCATAATTCTAATAAATGAATAATAATTATTTATTAAATTCAAATTAAATCATAATTTATATATTTTTTGGAAGCTGAGAATCTCCTCTAAAACCCTTTTCGTTTCATTAATTTTTGTTGAAAAAAGTCCTCTGACCACATACCCCCATAATATTGCCACTTTTGGCATACCATTATCAGCAGCCGTAGGTGTGAACCCCAAAGGATAATTACACAATGATTATAGCACAAATTTTTTTTTTTAAATAACATAACATACATGTATTAAGTCATAACATGAATTTGCATTTTAAGTAGATTCACAAACACCTACATCCCTTGGGGTACACGAGGAGTCATTACGCGATTTAGATCCACACAACAACAATAAAGAATAAAAGCCCAAGATATAATCCATAATGTAACGCATACATGATAATCATTGATAAGAAACCATTTGAGTAAGTACAACATATAAATAATTAACTCACACAATGAATAACAATTGCCATGGGGTATGTGCAGGATCATGGTATGCCAAAAAGTGGCAATATTTGTAGGGTATGTGGCTGACGACTTTTTTTTCACCCAAAATTAATGAAACGAAAAGGGTTTTTAGAGGAGATTATCAGCTTTCCAAAAATATAAATTATGATTTAATTTGAATTTAATAAATAATTATTATTCATTTTCTATTAGAATTATGACTAAAGTCCTGATCGATAGGCTGATTGAAAAACATCTATAACTTTCAAGCGGTATCATATTTTTTGAATCCAAAACATGTGTCACATTCTATGCTTCACAAACTATAGGATTAAAAAGAAAAATAAAATTTCATGGTACGACCAGTTAAGATTATTAGAGACAGAGGCCAGTTTTATATTTTCTAAAAGTTATAATAAAAATTCATAATTAATTATTTACTTGGAAAAAAATTACAAAAATATGCATCACATCCAGAAATGAGTCCTCTACTTATATACAAAATCTTACAAAAAAATATTATCATTTTATTATGGTTAGGGTGGTCAGACAGACACCTACTTCTTATTTTTTCCCTGAAATTTAAGTACTACTGCATTGAAATTTCAAATTTTCACCAAATAGATTCTATTTATTTTAAAATAAACCTAGTAATTTAGAAACTAGATTCAATTTTCTACAAATTCTATTGTTACATATTTTTGAAATAATATATATAACTTATTCAAATTTTTACGTCAAGTTTCCTAACACTAATTTTTCTGAATTTTTGCCACTTAAAGGGCTGTTTGGCATACCATGATCGCACATGCCCCCATGGCCAATAACCACACCGAGTTTAACATTACATTACAGTACAATGTTCAAGAGATACAATGTTACAAAAGTGGTTCCAATCATAAATGGAAACCATACACGAAATAACATGATACAAATGAATAAATGAAAACGAGGCTCCAAAGGCGGATACAACTTCACGGAGTGAGCTGCCCAACACCAATCCACCTCTCGATCCTGTTGGGGACCCAATGGGGTGCTTAGCAGTTCCACCCGACCATGTGAGTCCGAAGACCCACCCCCCATGCTAGGAGCTAACAAGAAAGAGACCTCAACCAAGAACATCTAAACAGGGAACCACAAGACTCAACATCATACAAAAGTATCATATAACTGAAGAATTACAATGACAAAATCAACAATATCCAAGAGTCAACATAATAACTTAAATTCATAAAACCCATCACATAGATCAAAGCGATAACTAGTAACAAGTAACCAAAGGATGATCATTAGACACTCCAAATCAAAAGAATAACAATAACATCATATCTTAGTACCAAAAGAGTACAAGGTCATAAGTCAAATATCAATGAGATCATACAAGACCACAAAGTACACCAAAGATATATCAAGACAATAATCATAAATCAAGATAAATCCAAATATCAAAAATCTAAACCAACTCCCATAACCTACTTCCAGAGGAACACAATAAAGTAAAACACATGGCCAACTAGGGGAGAGTGTCATCACATAGTCCTACATGGGCTGTCCTATGCTCTTCCTCCCAACTGGAGGTGTCGGTCCCATCTATGGCTGTCCTGTGCTCTTCCTCCCAACTGGAGGCGTCGGTCCATAGGGTGACTCATGCAGAGCCGTAGACCTCTCATGAAGATGAGGTCACGACCTTGCCAACCACGACCTTCTCAGCCTTCCATTAGTCTGCGGAAGCACTAATGAAGACGAGGCATCCATTTTTAAAATCTTGCAATGATATTACTACCCAACCCACCTAAGTTAATTATTAGGTTTTCACTTATTTACCAACTCACTCGTGGGTTATCCTGTGCCCTTCCCCTTAAACAGGGCACTGGCCCCCATGAGGAGCCACTCTCCCTAGAGACCCAACCACATAAAACCAAGAAACCAAGAACAATCAAGGGTTGTACCATCATAACTTGAACAAAGAATTTCAACATAAAAGCATGTGAGGCATTACCCATCTCGCTAATAAGTACAACATCAGAGTCTCAACAATCCTCGTACAACCCTTTCAAAATAAAGAAACCAATACACTTGCCACTTGGAAGTTCAAAAGAACGACTCTCCACAAACGAGAGTAAAGAAAAAAATAATATAGTTCCAACAAGAGACTTAACACTAGAAAAACTTCTCAACGAAAGGAAAAATAATGAGGAACCATTAAAATCAGCCATTAAGATCAAAATCTCGGTAAAATAGATCAATAAAGAAACAATAAGAACAAGTACTCCCTTGCCTCTGGAAGATTTCCCATTCAAAGGACTGACAACAATAACAAGACCCCAAGGAACGAGTCAACAGACATAAGGTAGTGAGTGGAAACATCCCACAAAATCATCACAATTAAATTTAATACAGTTTCGACCGGTATCCAAGGGAGACCTCTATTTCTCCTCCTAGGTTACCCAACCATACTATACTCAACAATCATACAATTCAACTCAAACCTAATCAATAACTAATACAAAAGAACAATCAACCAAAGGCACAAACCTAATACGAAAATTACTCCTCTCAAATAAAGAAATCAATCCAACTCCGATGTTCTATCTAACTATCCCTATAAAAGACTTACCATCAACAATTAAAGGAGTACAAGAGAGATCAACATTTAAAAGATCATCTAATTATACTTAAAAGAACAAGGCATCCATAACATACAAACTCTACTTTTCATTATTTCTAATTTAACTATTCCCCTTGAAACTAACCAAATTAAGAATAAACTAATCTAGATTATCCAAAAATTAACATGAGAAAACTCTCTCTCTAATCACTTTACTAACTTACTCATTAACGCATCACATTACACTCTCAACTTAACAACCTAATAAACCTAATTTATTCCTTTGCACTATAATTCACAAGTAATTGTAGCAATATTTATCCTAAGTAACCAACTACATAAAGAGTCTACAAGATATTAAAATATGGCGAGATTTTACTATAAAGGTTAAAACGTGAAAAATAAAACATATAAGAAATAATAAAGAAATACATTCCTCTATCATTTTAACAAATAAACATACTTAGATTCGTCTAAATGAATGTACAAAAAGTACGTACCTTCATGCCTTTTGTCAACTCGCCTTAGTAGCGATACACATAAGTTGTCAAGGTTAGACGGTTAAAAGAAGAAGCAAAATACAATTAACACCCATAAAATCTAATCATCCCTTAATAGAACATAATTGGCTTAGTTCCCCATTATCTAGTCTTAGCCCCATTCTTACATTTATTTAATAAGATCAAGGCCTTTTATTAATGAATTATAGATAAGTAAACCTAATAAATAAATATAGTTATCTTTTTATTATAACTTAGTCCCATTTATTAACTAATTCTTCTTCATAGAAAATGACTTAAATACAAGCATTATATCAATACAAAAGCAATACAACTTAAAGATCAACAGCATCTACTAACAATCAATCCAAAAGAATAAATAAGAATGAAGACTCAATTCAAGGAACAATTTGTGTTCATTGACTACCATAATTAGATCAACAGAGTTTACTACAATACTTAACCATGGTAAAAGATATACAATTGTATTATTTATGAGTTTAATACAAATGTGATACTCAACATTTAGAATTATAAGGAATTCAACAATCTATGCTATTTATTAAATAAATTCTTCTTTGACTACATATAAACTAAAATCAATTTTCTTTTATTCCTACTAATTTTAAAATCCATTATCTACATTCTTAATTAAATACTAGCCCACCCTAAACATTTCTCATAATTTAAGAAACAAGCATTCATATATATATATATATATAACACCTACTTGAATTCACAATCATTTAATTCAAAACTCCTAAATTGAATCATAATTCCCTTAATTCTATAAGTCCATTATAAGGGAGTATTATGCACTCAATATTCTAGAAAATATATGTTAATGCAGCAACTATGGAAGAGTCCGCAGTTTATCAAGAGAGAGTAATTCTAAATTACTTAATGAAAAATTCTTCTAAATTAGATCCACTAATTTGAACAAAAGCTGAGACAGGTTGACAATAAAATCAGAGAGATTATTTAATTTCTACACCCAAGCAACTCTAAAATTTGCAACTATGAAGAAGGCAAGGTTTCAGGAAGGCTATATAAATCTGTACAATGTCTCAATTCTAAATGCGGTAACAGTGACAGACTGCCAAGTATATTAGAAAGTGAATATTAGACGTTGCAGCTGTAACGGGTTGCCAAAGATATCAGGGAGATTATAAAAATTTAGATTACCAGACTATGAGAAGGAGCTCATCTAAACACTGCATCCAATAACATCAGCTTCGACTGAATAGAGGTAATTGGCAAGGCTTGAAACATTGCGCAGACCAAGAGAATTAAATAATTTGCTCATTGGTCCTCAATTTCTTCACTTGAACAATCTGCTCAATGACGGCATCAGAGAAGACACACGAACCAAGCTTCCTCCAAGTTTGAGATGGTTACAGTTGCAAAAACGTGAGAAGCCATTTTCTTTCGGTCTTGAGGATAACACATGGGATTTTGATAATAAAAATGGGAGAGTTTATTTAAATCTATACACCCTACCATGTTCAACTGAGTCGCTGTGTCAGGTTGCCAAGAATATCAGAAAGTGAATATTGGAAATTGGAAACATCGCCATCTACTTGCATTATTATCAAATCTCAACTGTTATCAGCAAGGCTGAAGGGAAAAAGAAAGGTGAGGTGCAAAAAAAAAATGTGACTCAAGAGCAGGAGAATAATATTTTCAAGTGCAGCAATTTCAATAGATTGACAGCAGAATCCAACAGGTTATTTAAATCTTTAATCTTCCTATTAAATTCAAGCGCCAGAGCTGAGACAAAATGACAATGAAGTCAAAAGGGTATTTAAAACGTCTACAGCCTTCTATTTTCAAGTGTTATCATTGAGGCAGGTGGCGAAAAGAAACATGGAACTATTTGATAAAACATATCCGAGGAGAAATCATCTCAGAAATGTGATGATTGCATGGTATGCATGAAATAAAGAGAAAGCATAGACAAGGCATGGGAGTTGTACACAGAAGCCTCAAAGAAAAGCGGTTGAAAGGGATGCCTTAATGGCAAGAAATGATCACAAAGCAAGCTTCCAAGAGAATTAACATATGACTTGCAGCAAGACAACCAACAAATACCAAGAAATCCTCCCTCTACCCTTAAATGAAATTTAATAACAACACTATTAACAAATTGTGAACCCATAGCAATATAATGAAGTTTTAAGAGGAGGGCAATCAAATGCAATAGAGAAAATCAATGGCCAACCTGAAACCTACGCTCAGAAGTGATGAGGATGAATAGAAGACCTCCACCTCACAGCCACAAATCCTTCCTTCACGCTAGATCTCCGAAATTGATTCCGATTGAAAAACAATATCCCCCGTATCCCCCTTCCCAAAAGCTAGATATACTTTATTTATTTATCATATTCTACAGTTCAGTTCTTTTCGACTTCCAATTGCTTGATAGGTGAAGTTTCTTTCCAGCTTCTCTTGCCTTTTACACTTCCCAAAAATCTTATCACGATTTATTTAATTAATAAACTATTCACTTTCCATTTTCCAATTGCCTTCCTTTTTATTATTTTCTTTTCCAGATTATTTTGTTCATTATTATTATTAAATCAATTTATCTAATAATACCACTTGTGCTTTTAACAAATTAGTTTAAATTTGATCATTTGATCTAAATCATTTGATTTAATTTAATGGATTATTATTTTAATTTCTAATTATATTTTAAATAACCTCGCAAATTCACTTATGATTTAAATTAATTATTTAAACATGACTACTAACATTTGATATTTTCCACACAATCGAATAACACAGTAATCAATGAAGCATACACAAATACTCACACAAAAGTTAAGAACAACCGACACGGAGGGGTATTACAGATAGGAAAAGAGAAAGGGTGAGGTAGAGATATGTAGAGATAGATAAATAAAGAGGGGGAGATAGGAAACTATGGAAAGATAAAGAGAGAGAGGTAGTGATTGAGAGGGGGAGATAGAGAGGGATGGAGGGAGAAAGGGAAATAGGGGGAGAGATAGGTGGAGAGATTGGTTTAGAGAGGTAGAGAGAGAGGGAGATGGAGAGAGATGAATAGATAGTTCAATATATAGGGAGAGGGAGACAAGAGAGGAAGAGGGGAGACAAATAAGAACAAGGAGTGAGGAAGAGATATAGAGAGATGTCTAGAGGGATAGGGAGAGAGAGGTGTGATAGAGAGGTGCATAGATAATCAAATATGGATGGAGAGAGAGAAAGATAAAGAGAGGGACCGAGAAATATGAGAAGAGATAGAGAGGTAGAGATAGAGAGCGAGAGAGCGAGGTAGAGAGATAGGCCTATAGAGGGGGGCATAGAGAGAGGAGAGGGGGGACAGAGATATTTTTGAATCAATCTACCTTCTCCCCTATCATGAAATTCTATTGAACAATTCATGTACATTGGCTATAGGTGATTACTTTCTAGAAACTTTTCCAAATACTTTATGAACATGTGTGATGAATCATGATTTTTGAATCAATCCACCTTCTCCCCTATCATATTATTTTATTATAATATATTTTTTTCAAATCGTATTGCAAGCATGGAATTGACAAATAACCATTATCACAACTAACAATTTTCCTTACAACCTGTGTGTATGTCATCCTGTAGAAAAGAAGATGACCACACCATTATCATCTTCAAAACATGTAAAATTTCCTATTTTCTCATTTACTATAATTCTTATTTCTTAGGTAGTTAAACAAACTACTATTTTATACATAGTATTTTTTTAGACAAAAGATATTGATTCCACATTTTTCATCTATTTAGTAGGTTTCTATAGAAGGGTATGTGAGATCATGGCATGCCAAAAAAGTGGCAATATTTGTAGGGTATGTGGTCGACTTTTTTTCACCCAAATTAAAATGAAACGAAAGGGTTTTTTTAGAGAGGAGATTCTAAGCTTTCCAAAAAATATAAATTATGATTTAATTTGAATTTAATAAATAGTATTATTCATTTTCTATTAGGAATTATGACTAAAGTCGATCGATAGGCTAATTGAAAAACATCTATAACTTTCAACAGATCCATTTTTGAATCCAAAACATGTGTCACATTCTATGCTTTACATACTATAGGATTAAAAAATAAAAATTAAATTTCATGAATTTGACCAAGTTAAGGTGGTCGAATTGATTGAAGTTTTTTATATTTTCTAAAAAGTTGTAATAAAAAATTCATAATTAATTATTTACTTGGAAAAATTATAAAAAAATATGCATCACATCCTCGACATGGAGTCCTCTACTTATATATAAAATCTTACAAAAAATAATTATCATTTTATTATGGTTAGGGTGGTTAGACATACACCTACACTTCTTATTTTTTCCCGAAATTTAAGAACTTTTGCATTGAAATTTCAAATTTTTTTTCACCAAATAGATTCTATTTATTTTAAATAAACCTAGTATTTTAGAAACTACATTCAATTTTATACAAATTCTATTCTTACATATTTTTTGAAATAATATAGATAACTTATTCAAATATTTATGTCAAGTTGCTATTGATTTTAAATTTTTTTTGCCACTTAAGGGCTTTTGGCATACCATGATCCAAGACATGCAATAACATACAAAAGAATAAACTTACTTGATCACACTTTCCAAGGTCCATTTCTTTATATGGATCTCCTTTTGTAGCCTTTGGTGTCATAATATTTGAATCTTACATGCATGTTTGTAATTTTTATATAACTTGAGATGCATAATAGTTTTAGGATTCACATGTAGCTTAAAGTGGGGGTAAAATGTAATGATGAAATTTTCATACCCATGCTATTTCCTATTTTGTTTATGTCAATTTAATGAAATGTCTTAGTACATATACAAAATAAGAAATGATGCAATCTTTCCCAAAGTTGGACTCATTTCAATATCCTTTACCTATCTCTATACAAATAAACATTCTCACATAGTTAGCCCTCACCTTATCCTTATAAGCACACTCTTTGATACATTTAACTAGTCCTTTCATTCATCACACATATTTGTATGCATCCTAATATAACCATTATCCACCTAGATATGGCCATTTACCAATTGAGGGCCATTTTCATAACCACAGGGTCAACCTCATTGTAATAAGAATGATCCTTCCATTTCAAAAATTTAAAATATAAATTTAGTTGGTTGTTCCTCTTATTTTCTTAGCCTAAGCCAACTAAGTACACCCTTTGTCAAATTTGATGTCATGTGGCAATATTTAAAAGCATTCATTAGCATTCATTACAGGGTCAACCTCATTGTAATGAGAATGATCCTTCCATTTCAAAAATTTAAAATATAAATTTAGTTGGTTGTCCCTCTTATTTTCATAGCCTAAGCCAACTAAGTATACCCTTTGTCAAATTTGATGTCATGTGGTGATATTTAAAAGCATTCATTAGCATTCATTTAAAAAATCTATAATATGGAAGTCCCTTCTCACTCTAGAGCATTAAGGAGTAATCCATATTGAAATATTTGGATTGAACAGAGTAAAAAAATAAAAAGATTCTTACAAATCATTTATATTTCAGATTCAAAACTAAATACTCTGATTTATTACATTTATTTTTATACTACTAACATTTAATTTAAAAAACATATACCTTCAAATAAACTCATTTAAAATCAATCTAGACAAATCATACTCAAATATAGTCATCTAAAATCAATCTAAATTAATCATGCTTAATTGTATACATTTCGTTACTTTAGCCTAACAACATTTAATGAAAGTATATTCTCCTTTGCAGAAATTCAATAACATTTTATGTGATGTATTTGTTTCTGTTATAGGCAGCGGAACTCCTCTCTGCACTCAAATATGTGATCTCAAATATAAAATACACTCGTTTTAACATTAAAGCTAATGAATATTATACGGTGAAGATATACACTAAACATAAACGCTAACAAGGAGGAATAACTGTTCGTTAGTTAGAAATATTAGAGGACATCATACTTTTGAATTCAGAGAAATCTAACAGTCCATTAGAATCTGAATCAAATCTGCATATCATTTTCTCACAGATTTGCGTATCTTGTCCCAGTGGAATCAATCCCATTGTGGACAGGACGTGCTGAAGCTCGTTAGAAGAAATGTAGCCATCTTTGTTCTGATCAAAAACCCTGAACGCCTCCATCAAATCCTCGGACTCGTCCTTTTCCTCATCTTGATGGTTGAAGATGGATTGATAAAACTCAACAAATTCCTCAAATCGCAGGCAGCAAAAATCCTCTTGAAGAGGTTTTCTCAGTGTAGATCTCACATCATCTTCCGACATTGATATTCCTACCTTGTTGATGAAGCCACACAGTTCATCCACGCTCACCAGTCCGTCTGCATTTTCATCCACCATGTCATAAACTCTACGAATTTCATCCAGATCGGCCATTATTTTTGGAAGGCTTGCTTGATCTTCAAATTTACAATAAACAGACGTGCAAAAACGAAAGGAAAAGAAATGGGTGAAATGGAAATGAATAAAGACTTGAATTTACGCTTCGTCCCATATATCATCCTGAGGCGCGCAATGTAGTTATTTATAAGGTAAGAAAACTCCTTGGACGCTTTGAATTGGAAGTAAGAAGGAAGATACGCCACAATTACTAGTGCATTTACATGGCGTGACACCATTCAGTTCTTGCATGAAACGCATCGAGACCAGGAAACGTTCTCTGAATACTTGGAAATGCAAGCGACACGTGAAAGAGGACAGCCAGCAAATAAACAATGATGGTTGCGCGTTATTCCAATAAAACAAAAGGAAAATGCCTTACGTGACGGACAGGTCTTCTATTAATTAAGAAACTGCCCCACAAGACAGACAAATTATCCCGAAATTAACGATACTTGCATGTGCCCCCTCGAAAAAGCTAAAAGTCAGCGGCCAGTTTTTCAACGCGTTTGTACAAAGTTTTCCTTTCGGTTTCCAAAAAAACTATTGATTCATTTGAATGCCTGCTGTAGGCTCACATTCTTACTTATATTTGGAAAAAATCTTGAACATTGGGTGAGGTAATTTAATTTATTGGTGTTCAATAAATTTCTAAATATGGGCATATTAGGTTGTTTTTAACATATAATTAGTATATAAGTGGTCTATTTTACTTCAAAAATAGGTAAATAATTTTTATTTTATTTTTTTTATTATATATATATTTTGAAAAAATAATTTGTGTTTTAATTAATTTATTTGTTTCAAGATAAATCTATAAATTTGTATATGACTTTAAATTTTTCAAATTTATATATATATAGAGAGAGAGAGTTTATCTACTTAATGTGAAATATATATATATATAGAGAGAGAGAGAGAGAAAGTGTGTTTATCTACTTAATGTGAAATTGCACTACGATTCTTTGGTGCATTTGAATTGCTAGAAACAACGATATTTCTTAGGATATTAAGCATATGCGTACTAGTTTTAATGTGTGTGTGTGTGAAGAAAGTTGCATTATAGGTACATAAAAATAAAGAGGATATCAAGAATTTTGTTGGAGGAGATATTAAAGCTCTTGGAAATCATGCAATGGGGTATTAGAGTATAATTTTTCCTTTCATAATGTTGGATGGGTGTAGCAAGGGAATGATATATTAGGGGCATTGGTTTCAATTACTTTGGGGTCATTCAATTATTTTGGGACCTCTAGTTGAATGATTATCAATAATTTGCTTTTCATGGGAGAGATTAACCACTCACGCGTACAAAGTAGAAGTAAAAGGATTATCTTTGAATGTGATGACTACTTGAATGAGATTCAAGGTGGTGGCCTCATATGCACACCATAAAAAATAAGCTATCTAGTAGTCATAGACATGAATTAAGTAGGTGGTGCATTTGATAGACCCATTTCACCAATCAATCAAGAATTTCTACTAAGAGTCCCATGCTCAAGGTTTGAAATATAGCGAATGTGGACTTAATTTTGTCAATTAGTCAACAAAGAGGTGTTAAAGAAAAAATTATAACTTGCTAGTCTTAGAATGAGTAATTTTCCATCATTAAAAACATGGTGGGATAATTAATAGAAATAATAAAGTTTGAAAAAGAATCCACTAGAAGAGAAAAATTGATGGAAAAGGTGAAAAGGGATGAGAAAAATCATTACAAGATTTTTCTATTTGTACACTTCACTACACAAAACACAAAAATTGTTTCCAATGTGAATGAGTATGGTAATGTTCCATATTGAGATCAAAAGGGACCAATTTATTGTGCATGAAATACTAGGCTTCCTATTTTTTTAATATCAAGGGCATGAGAAGAGATTGTCATACTTATCATAATCCATCTCAATCATATTACAATATTTGGAAAAAAATAAAGTGGTATTATGCATTGAATTAGCAATCCAACATCACAACATATATCTTTCAATGGCATAATTGGAGGCATAAAAATTTAAAACTAAAGTAATAATTTTCAATATTGATAAGGGTCTAAATCACCCAATTGGTGGGATCACATCTATGATCAACCAAATGCATGTGTCACTTAGGAGACAGAAAAGTGACAACCCTCATTAATGTCCATAGTGATTGCTAAAAAAAACCTAGCTCACCAAATAACATGGCTAGTAGCAAAAAGTAAAAAAACTCGTAACATTAACCTCTTGCAATAAAAGGATATTCAATGATGTACAAATTTGATGAATGTCTCTCATTGATGCATGAGCATCCAAGCGAACGTGCAATCAACATCACCAAAAAAATATTGTTTCAAGAAATTGTTAAGATTTCATGGAAAACCTTCTTATGGGTGAAATCTAGATTACATCCTGGATTTGATGGTGAAAGTTTCAAAGTTAAACCATTAACACTTTTAGACAATTGACCATTTTTCAACTTCGGTTGGTAATTTGGAAAAGTTTTAAAATTCCAAAATCTGTGAGGTTTGAGGCAACGTTGCTTGGTGGGAAGTTAACTAATGTTGACATTCTTGTCTTTGCAAATATTTGGAAGAATCCAAGCTCCTGGTAAGAAATTACATTAAAAACTATGTTCTTATTTTGTGCATCGGCAACAGGTTGAAGTTAGTGGTTTACATTGGTACTGGCAATGTTCTTAAGATAATAATGGTTTATTAAAAATAAGAGAAATAAAATAAAAGGTTGTGGCTTGGGAAAATAACGCAAATTGACAAATTGACATGAGAAGTTAAAAGGACAAGTAGAATATAAATCAAAATGAGAGTCAATTAAATAAGAGAAAAAGGTACTTTAAAAGCCCCTGAGATTTGATTTGAATTTCTATCTTTTTTCTTATGGTACTTTCAAAATTTGAGTGTACATATCTAAGTTCATATATAGCTAATTTCAAGAAGAAGAAAAAAGGTTACTTTTGATACCCTTTTTGTCCCCCATTTCCATGCATTTACGCAAAAATTATTAAATTGTGATATCAAAATTAACTAAGTAATTAAGTCCTACACAATTTTAATTTAACTATATACATGAAGTCACTTCCTTCAACAATTCCCATTGATTTGTCATTTTGCCAAGAAAAAAACACTAAACATGTGTTCTAGGTCGATATTCATTCCAAATCCATGTGAAAATTTATGTTCCTTTCTCTACCAATTTCCCTCCCTATAAAACTAACCTAGAAATCTATCTTATTAGGGATAAATATTTCTCAATATGTCATCTCAAAATCATGTGGTGAAATGATCCTCTTTTTTCATCTAAAAATGAAGATGTTCAACATTGTTTTCTTACAAGATCATATCTTAGAGTTGTAATAGCATATTTAATATCTTTCTATTCAATATTTTCAATCCTGCCATTACATTTTGTGCTACCTTATAATCTAACATGGAGCTACAAAATAGAAATAGATGAAATTTTGGATTAGTTGTCTATTATTAAAAAAATAGGGTGATTTTCCTAAGAGAATCAAGGAAGTAAGTAGAATGTCTTAATTTAACTCTAGGAAGATCACTCTACATTAAATACCACTCAAACTAAGGTTATACTTAGTCTTCTCTTTGGTAATCAAATTCAAACTTTAAAGTTAGAAGCTAAGTATTTTTGTAGTGCTAAAGGATTTGTTTGATGTTAATTCAACTCTCACTATTCTATTGCTTGGATAGTTTAATATTTTGACTATTATTTATTATCAATTGCTATTTCTCCCAATACTAATATACTTATTTACATGCTAACATCTTTTCCAAACAATTTATTATATTATAATAATTATATTTATATTTTTCTATCAATTTTTTTTGTAAAATTTAGAAAATTGTATCATAAAAACTAATAAAAATATTAAATACATCTTCCTAACAAATACCCCAAAAAATCAATTTAAGAGTTTTTATTTATTTATTTTAATTTAAATAGATATATTTAATGAGAGTTATTTTATTTTATATAGTCATAAATTATTTTAAAGTTATTTAATTTACTTAATAATTATTTTGTTTTACTTTAAAATTATTTAAGAATTATTTTATTTTCTTTATTAAGAATTATTTTATATTTTTAATTTTTTAATATATGTTCACTGTTTAATAATTATAGCCATCACTTTCCATTCTTTATTGTCATTAGAATTATGTTTCTTGACATAATTAACTATTTTTTCAAAATAATAATAAAAACATATAAAAAAATAAAAAGTAATAAAAGAAAAACACTCGAAATGAAATCCAAACAAAATACTAAAGAAAGATTTTTGAAATAGTAATGATAAAAATAAAATCAACGTTTGATTCCATGAAATAAATGTCAAAAAAAAATTGACCGTCACCCAAATGATAGCGAGCCTGATGACTGAGCGCAAATGATCCCCTGCCCATCAAATTTAAGCAGTGGACGAAAAGGCCTTTCCAATGACTTGGTTGCCATACGACTATTTCTTCGCTGGTTAATTGAATTAGTAGCCAACTTTTACAATATCAAGTCAAAACTTCACGAATGGACCGACTCGTGATCGATGGAGTTCAACGTTACGAACATGGACGGAATCAGTCCACCTTTGTAATTTTCTATACATTATGTGCGAAAAGACAAATTCTTGTTCACTGCTCACACCCTTCCTTCCACATCCAAACAAGGTTCTTTCAATCATTCTATAAATGCACTCACGTAGCAAGGGATATTATTTCAAACACAATTATCTTTAACGCTCTCTTGGGTTTCTGTAACGCGAATTTGGAGGTTTACCGAGCTTCTTCATCACTTTATTAGTTAATGGCCAATCTCGATGAGATCAGAAGAGTATATGAAATCATAGATGTAAATGCGGATGGAGTTGTGAGTGTGAGTGAAATCAGTGACTTCGTAAAAAGACTTGGAATACCAATTTCGGAACAAGATATTACGTGTATGTTCAGTTCTCTGTGCAAAGATGAAGAGAATTGTAGCTGCGTGCAATTTGAAGATTTTGTGCATTTATATCAGTCCATCTTCAATAATGAAGACACAGAATTAGAAGATGAATCAAAGGATTTAATGGAAGCTTTCAGAGTTTTTGATCAGAATGAGGATGGATACATCTCTTCCACTGAGCTGCATCAAGTTCTCTCCACGCTAGGATTGTTCGAGCAGGTCCAACGTTGCCAGAATATGATTTGCAGATTTGATTCAGATTGCAATGGAGTGTTAGATTTCATGGAATTCAGGAATATGATGGCATCTAAGCTTTCTTCATTATGAATAAATCTTCATTGTGGAACCAAGATCGATTTCAATCTATTTATTAGCACCTCTCTTATAATATTTACTCATTCTCAGTGCCTGAATTCAATCTTACGCCTCCTTCTTTCGAATATGTAAATTTAAATACAAATTTACCTATTTAAGTGTACATACATATGCAAATGTAAATGATTTTAGTTGATTTTATTTTAATTAATGTTATAATACGTGATATATTTAAAAAAATTATATTTAAAATCTATTGTATATTTAATATACATATCATTCAATTTTATTTTTTTAATAAAACGAGGTAAAAAATTATTGAATCAAAGAAGTATTATGAAGCCAAAGCCCATAAAAGCAACCAACCAACCCCACAACAAAAGTCCCCAAAGGAACCCAATCGAGGAACCAATTACATATGAAGGTTTTCCATGATAATCTTTTTAAGGGACACAGAGAATTCTAAGGATAAAAATCCCCAATCATCAACATTCCATCTCTCCACGTGCTCAAAAGCCCACTTCGCCAGAAGATCAATGACTCTATTCCATTCCCTAAGAATAGGACATAAGGAAACATTTTCAAAGACTTGCAAAAATTCACAATCTGTTTGATCACCATAGCCAGTTTCCAGTTAAAACCATCCAAACTCTGCTTGTTTGGGATATCAACTACAATCTGTGAATCAGATTCACAAATAATCATCTTCCATTCTAGAGAACCTCTTTCAATAGCATGAAAAATAGCCAGAGCCTCCACGAAATTATTAGAATTGTGACCCTTATAAATAGAGAAGAAAAATACCTGACCTCCATTACTGTCTCTGCCAATACCACCAATCCCAACATGCCCAGGATTCCCCCTAGAAGATCCATTAGTATTTATCTTCAGAACTCCTTGAGGGGGTGGTCACCACCTACCCTCCCAATGCACCTTCTTCTTGACCTGACGAAGGCCATTACTAGTAGAGCAACCAGACCCACTGCCTTCCAAATGAAGCTTTCTCACATAGGACAAATCACTTGGATCCATAGTAACCGACAAATCACACTTAGCTACAATAGTCTCCTGGATCTTGATGAAGATCTTCCTCCATAAAAGATCCCCTTCCTCCTTCACATCTTGATAAATTCTCCTATTTCTCTCGAGCCAAAAGTGCCAAGTAATAAAGGTAGGGCCAATAATCCAAGCAATATGAAGAAAAGTCGCTTAGTAGTGGGTCTTCCCAAGCTTTCCCAAAATTCTATCAAACAAGAGGCATGAATACAAGGTTGTCCCCAAACTACCCTCCAAGAATGCCAAATATACCTAGCATAAGGACACTAAAAGAAAATGTGTGAATATTATTCAATTGTTTTATTTTTATAAATTTAATTTTTATAATTTATATTATTCCAAGTCATATTAAGTTAATGAAAAATGAAAGAGGAGATATGTGTGGGGATTGTATCTCTCCTTAATTATGATTGATAAGAGAATTAATAAATCTGATTATGTTTTTAAAATTAAACATCAAAAAATAATAAAAAGATTAAAATTGAAACAATATTTTAAAATTAATGTTTAAATTTAGAATGTTAATTTGAGTTTTAGATTTTTAATATAGTAGTAAATTTTGATAAAATTCAATATAGGTAAAAATAATTATTAAATATATTTAAATTACTATTATATTTTATAAAACAAAACTTGAAAATGTATTTCCTTAAATTTTGAGAATATATATTTACAAAAAAATGTTAGAAGATATCCAAGATCAATATTAATAAGAAAAAGGAAAGAAAATTAAAATAGAAGCATTATCCTTTAGAGAATCATCACCATCTAAGTGTTTAATCATGTTATGTAATAAAATGTTTTTTTTTATTGTTGAATATTTAAAAATAAATAAATTAAAAATTAGAAATTTCAAAATATCTATATTAAAGAAAAATTTAGGAAGAGATTAAAATTCAATAGCATTTTATGTTAGTTGATAAAAGGGAAAGCAAATTAAAGTTGAAAAACAAGTCACTTTAGAACATCACAATTATGAGCTAATTTTAAATTAATTTTATTGTACATATTAGATATAAATCATAGGTTTATTGAACTTGTAATAAATATTTGTAAGAATTTTTGGAATATATATATATGAATTTGGGAATTAACAAGGATTAATTAGTTTATCATTCATGGGGTTTCATCTTCTCATCTAAACTCTATAAATAAATCAAAAACCAAATCAACCCCTCCTACTAGTGAAACATGGATGATGAAATTTGTTGTTGTTTCTCATGGTAATTTGGGTTGTTTTGGGGTGGCAGATGTCATCCATAAATATTCTAGTAACTTGACCAAATCATTCAAAATGAAACTTAGTCTAGGGATGAATAGTTAAGATAAAGAAAAAACTCTATTACTAGGTTTACAATTGATAAAGTCTTGCTCTCCTAATAACATTATAATTGAAGTTGGATCAATGTTTATACATGGTTTCTCTTCCTCAAAAATAAGTATTTATTAAATTGGAAGATCCAAAGTATTCTAAATCAAGCATGATCTTTATTCAATAGCCTACATTCATTCTCCATCAACCATTTTTACTAAGAGGGTAATATAATTATTAAATTTCTATTTCATCACAAAATTTATAAACTATAGGACATTACCATCAATGAAAAATTAGAAAAATACACGATCTTGATAGATTATGGGGAAATGATAGTGAGACAAGATTAAATTCTAAATAAATCTTGTTAGTACCTTTATTATAGTGACAAAGATAGTATTATCTTATGCAAAGGAAGGTAGCATAGAAAACCATTCCCACTTGAGTCATTATTTTCAATTTATTTGAAGTGGTATTACACTTAGTGATATCTTTCCTAACTTATACAATGCATCTATTGTTGATGGGTTCTAGTGCTTAGTCTTCTTCTTTTGAGAGGAGGAAATAATGGAAGTAATTTAGGATATTTTGGGCCAAGAATCTATTAAATATGTGACTCAACATAAGGTGAACTTAGAAATTCCATTCATGTTTACGAGTAACATTATCACCATTACAAGTGACAAGGAGATACCAAACGATCTTAGAAATTTTTATATATGGAAGATCTTCCATACTTGCATCTTTGATTTTATTAACAAAGAAAATCCACCAATTTTGTCTTCTTTCCCATGCACAAGATATGGATTCAAGGGTTTTGTATATATGAATATGATGAGATCCATCAAAGTAAGTTTTTAATTAATTATAAATGAATTGGTGGCCATCTAAAATTTCCTCTAAAAAATAAAATGATATATCACATATCAAATAACAATGATGGCCTCAAAACCTTATAATCTATGTTAGGATTTGCTGTCATCAACCTTGTAAATCCTTTATTTTGTTATTCTCCTAAAGTGTTTTGTACATTTACCCATAAGAGGTGAAACTGTTTGACCAACAGTGGTGAAAGAGACTATGTAAATGCAGTGTTACCGTTACCATTTATCCTTATGGAAAAGGACAAATTAGCTAGGCGTCCCACCTTGGAATCTTCTAAAATAAGGTTGTTGGGTCAAAATAGGATGTTGTAAGAGCATCTATGACATGCATGCAAGTTGTCATAAGATGCTATGACAGTATGACAGATTCCCTATGACAAAATATGCTATTTTTAGACCCCAGGCGCCCATGCATAAAAGATGCCTTATGACAGCTGTAAGAGCATTTGTAAGAGGCTATTTTTGGTATTTTTGACCATTTCAAGGAGGGAGGTGTGGGTTTTTCTAGGTGGTATTGCTGCCTATTTTTTGAGTGAAACCATGGTGGTTTTCATCCTCACAAATCTCTATAAATTGGGGCCTTGAGCTAGTGTTATAAAATTGAGTTTTGCGAGAATTACAGGATTAATCCAGATTTCTGAGAATTGATAGAAGTCTATTGCATGTAATATTGGAGATTATCAGTAATATACTTGCCTCTCTTTGGTGGTGGAGTTTTTTCCCTTCGGGGTTTCTCCATATAAATCTGTTGTTGCATGTGTTATGATTTTCTATCTCTCTCTCTCATTCTTTCTTCACACTAAGGCTAAGGTTAATCTACATATTTCAGATTTGCATTCACATTTAAGTTCATATTGCAAGCTTTCTTCACCTTTTTTTCAACATTTGGTATCAGAGCTAACGGTTCTGTTAAGGAAGGGACGCTTTCCTTTTAGAGTGTTGAAGGTTTTTTGCTGCAATGGGAGCTTTTGTGTTGTGGGTTTTGCAGATTTGTGAAAGATTGCATACCATGGCCTCCACCTCTTCTAGATATTGAGAAGTTCAATGGAACTTGGTTACGAGATGTGGAAGTTGAAAGTGGAGGACCTTCTTGAGGAAAGAGATTAGTGGTTACCAGTTTCAGTTGAAAAGAAGCCATCTACTTCAACCTTGTCAGATGAAGATTGGAATAAGTTAGACAAGAAGGCTCGAGGGACTATTCGGTTGTGTCTCACAGATTTTGTCCTCCTGAATGTCTCTTCAGAAGACACAACATACAAGCTTTGGAGGAAGATAGGTGAAATCTACCAAACTAAGAGTTTGTCTAACAAGTTGTATCTCAAAAGATGTTTGTATTCATTAAAGATGAAGGATGGTGAATCTATTGCTGAACATTTGAATGCTTTTAATTTGATTATAAGTCAGCTTGCATCTATTGATGTTAAAATAGAAGATGAGGATAAATGCATTTTATTGATTTGCTCTTTGCCAGAATCTTGGGAAAATTTAGTTATTGCTATAACAAGTGGTGGTGCAGAACCTAAGTTGGATACTATTATTCCCATACTTCTTTCAGAGGAGATGAGGAGAAAGACCATGCGCAGTGGCTCCCAAGATGCCTTGCATGTGCGAGGTAGGCCCAAGGAGAAAGAGCCTAAAGGGGATAAGAAGAAGGATAAGTCTAAAGGACGATCTAAGACCCCTGGAAAGAAGCGGTGACAAGAACTTTCCATGGCTCTCCCCCTTCAAGAGCCCCAATCACCCATTTGGCAGCTAGGGCAATGCCCTGTAGCCTTAGATCCTTTAATCCCAGACCCCCGTTGATTTTATCCAGTGTACACCATTCCCATTTAACCATATGCTTTTTTCTCTTCCCCTTACCATCCGACCAGAGAAAGGCCCTTATTTTTTTCTGTATCTCATCAATTTGATAAGAGTTAAAAAACCAGACAGAGGCAAAATAGACACTATAAGAAGAAAGAATCTTTTGACAAATTTGTATGCAACCAGCAAGAGATAGAAATTGTCTATTCCATTTAGCAATTTTACCTTCAATTTTATCTGTGATCCAGTGCCACATTTCTTTTAGATCAGGATCAACTGCAAAGGGTATTCCAAGATACCTGACAAGTTTCTGGGGACCACCCCATTGAATCCCAAATTTTTTGAGCCAATCTGGGGGTCTGTCCTTCCAACCTAAAAGCCAAGATTTTGAGGGTGCAAGCTTAGCCCCAGATGCTAAGCAAAATATTTCCAGCTTCCCCATCAAATTAGTGAAATTAACCTCTTCTAGGATTGACAGAATGGAAGTGTCATCAGCAAATTGCAAATTAAGAAGTTCACTATCATCCAGTAATTTAATACCTCTCACTTTTGGAACTAATGTGTTATCCCATAAAACATAATGAAGAGCATCAGAAGCAATAACAAAAAGGGTCGGAGCAAGAGGGCACCCCTGTCTTATCGATCTCTCAAGAGGAATTGCTGATGTAAGAGAGCCATTGATGTCCACTTGGGCAGTGGCAACCCGAAAAAGTGTTCTACCATGTGACAAAAAGGATCTGGAAATCCAAAAGCTTGCAAGACCAAAAACAAAAAGTCCCATTCAATCCTATCATATTCCTTTTCAAAATCCAAAAGCAACATGGCAGCATTTTGATTTGTCACATTCGCCCAGTTCATCGCTTCCCAACTGGTAATCAGGTTTTCAAGAATATATCTGCCCTTTATGAAACCAGTCTGAGTGGAGTTAATGATGGAGGGGAGCACAAGAGCAACTCTATCAGCCAACACTTTGGCTAAAATCTTATATGAAACATTAAGCAAAGTGATAGGTCTCCAATTCTTCATTAGGGATCTGTCACCATCCTTTGGGATGAGTTTGACAATCCCTTTATTGATCTTGCTGCCAAGAGAGCCTATATCAAAGGCCTCCTTATACACCCAGTACAAATCCTCACAAACCCATTCCAGAAAAGTTTTATAGAACTCAGCCGGCAGACCATCAGCCCCAGGTGATTTGTCATCTTTGAGGGAAAGGATAGCCTTTCTAATGTCCTCCTGAGTTACCTCCCTCCCAAGGTCCAAAGCCACCTCATCACTGATCTTTTTTGGAATAATTTTCTGAATGTACTCTCTGGCAAAGTTAGTAGAAGCCTTCTCCCCATCCAAGGAGAAAAGAACTTTGTAGTACTGAAAAAAATGATCCCTTATCTCGCCCTGATTCTCCACTAAGGAGCCATCTACAAAGATTCGATCAATCTGCTCCCTAACCTGTTTTTCCTTAATATATCTGAAGAAGAATTTGGTGCCTTTGTCACCATTTTCAAGCCAATTCATCTTGGCTCTGACTCTCAGTCCTTGGATCTTACGATTTTGGAGCCTTCTGAGAGAGTCTTTGGCCATAACCAATCTATTAGTGAGGATTTCATTCATAGGGCTAGCTTGCAGCTCAGATTCAGCTTGAAGGAGCATGTCTTGGAGGGTAGCTTCCGTCCTCCGACAATCCTTAGCTCTCTTAATCCCAATTGTTTGGAAGAGAGTTTTCCAGCTTTCAACATTTAAAGCCCATCTGTCAATGGGAGAAATATGCTTATATAACCACCTGTTGATCTGTCTAAGGCAGAAGATTGCACTTCAACAATCCCTATCCTTCAAGAGATTAGTGTTAAGACAAAAACCAGAGCTGGAGCTTGTTGGCCTGGGAGCTCCAGCCTTCAGGAAAAATTTGGCTCTAATAGGGTGATGGTCTGAAAGAGAATATGGGCAGACCTCCACCAAGCACCCAGCACACACCGGAGAGATCGAGAAAAAGGCCTTGCTAGCATAAAACCTATCAAGTCTGCAATATATTTTTCTGCCCCTCTTTGGGAGTTACACCAAGTGAACCAAACCTTCTGGGTAGCATCCTTCTATCCACCAATAGGGTCCTCAACCCCTAACTTAGATTTCATGCTCTGCCAGTAAAACTTTCCATTGCCTTTCCAATTAAAACCTAACCCTCCCCATTTATCTTCATCTCTCTCAACAAAATTGAAATCCCCACCAAGTATCCAAGGAACATCCTGTAGAGTGTAAAGCCAATTCCACAATTGAATTCTATCCTTACAATCATTGGGGGCATAAACCCAACACACCCCAAAGCAGTCCGTATCCTTTTTTATGATCACCTAGACAGCCCTATTGCAAGGAGACATCCCAAAATTGTGAATATGCTGAGCCCATTTATTAGCCATCAAAATAGCAGCCCCTCCTTTTCCTTTTTCATGGTTTGTAACAAATTGGGTGGCCTCCTTCCAAATGACTTTTAAGCTTGTCTCAAGGGTGAAACTAGTTGCTTTGACCTCTTGCAACCAAACAAAGTCCCTTTGCATCTTTCGAGTGAGAAATCTTCTTACCACATGTTTCCTATCAGGGGTTTCAAGCCCCCTCACATTCCAAGAAATACACTCAATCTCCATCAGAACTATTCATTAGGTGGATTTCCTTTATCGCTCTTAAAATTATCAAAGCATTTGGGAAGCTTGGATTCAGCTTCCATTCTCTTTGCATTGGGTGGCAGGATACCACTCAGCTTTTTCCTCTTATCCTTCAAGGGGTGGTTAGAGTTCACATCACAGGGGTCCCCTTCTAAACCTTTTTTCTTTCTATATCTTCGAGTTTTCTTGACAGCCACTTCCATGGGGTGCTCATCACCATCAGTGGTCTCTCGAGTAGAGAGTAAGTCTATGTCATCAGTAGAGTCCCTTCCAGACTGCGATGAAAAACCATCTGAGCTCATCATTCCATCAAGGGAGTGGGAGAGAGTCCCTGATGTGCAAGGCACCCGAATTTCATGTACTTTTTCATTACCAACCAGAAAAGAAATAGTATTAAAGGAGAGAGGCTTCTCAACTTTGCTCCCTGAATCCATAGGTTGGAGAGACACAAGACTGTTATTATGTTCAACAAGATATCCATCTTCCAGGGCTACCTCAAAGTCAGGGGGGCTCTCCCAACTACTCGAGGTATTAACAGGGGTTTGAAGAGCCTTTTCTTTAGATTCATCCAAGGAACCTATATCACTTTGATTCCCCATCTCTTTACTTTCCTTGAAGTATTTAGAATTAAAGGTATATAATTCTATATCTGGTTTGGGGTTAAGATCAATAGACTATTTGTGTTGTCTTAAACTTAGTAAAGCCAGTTGTTGAGCATTCAACTTTAGGTTACCATCAATTTTAGCAGGATTTTTTATGTTAGCAGACACGGGTTCTTCCAACACATTTTGACAAGTATTCCTTTCCAGATGCAGAAGAGAAGCTGAGTTCTCTTCAACAACACTAGTTAGGGGGTTATTTCCAACTATTTCAACTTCCCCACAAAGTGGCGAGGTGTTGCTAGTTTTTTTACTAGCATTTGATGGAGAAAATTCCTCATCAAGCTGCTGCGGAGTGGGGACCAAAGGAGAAACATCTCCACAAATCTTAATATCATTCTCCACCTGACCCTCTACTTTAGAGGGTTGTTTACTACTTTTATTGTTTTTGTTCATTCCACCATAGGCGGGTTTGTTATTATTTGTACTTTTTATTAACGGACAATTCTGTCTAATGTGACCTTCACATCTACAAAGATAGCACGCGTTTAACCCTCCTAGGGTTTCAACTTCACAACAGATTATACTAGACTTCAAATGAATCTCAAGAACCCCCGACAATTCCTTGCTAGGAGATAAGGAAATTAAGACCCTTGCATCAGAATGTGGCAATGGCAGCTTAGTATCATCAATTTGCAAGACATTCCCATAGGGCTCTAGAAGAAGCGGAACAAATTTCCACAACCGAGGAGGGACCCATTTAATGATCAACCATCTAGGGCTGGAGAGAGCCAGAACCTCATCTTCGACAGCCTCCGGAGTCTAGGCCAGAGCGCAGAAAACAACCGTGCCCACATTCCAAAACTGCTTTTTAATGGCTTCAACTTGAGAGACATGATTATTAAAGAAAATCACATATAAACCCTGTTGAATCATTCTACAATAATAAAAGTGCAACCCTAATTTTTTCTCCCAGACATTTTGAAACCACTCTTCCATATATTTCTTCGCCGGAACCCTAGAAGGGTCAACAACCGCAAAAAAGATTACAGTTTTAATCAACCTAGAATCCTCTTCTGAAATTGCTTCATCTAGAGAAGCATTAGGAATCAAGACAACCCTCAAGGATTGAGAGGAGGGATGCTTACCTTGTACTCTTTCATCTTGCACCAAACAACACACCCACCAAGCGAGAATCTGGCACCTTCCGACAACTTCCCACGCTCGCCAGCAACGATGTCATGAAATGATTTAACAGAGACATTGTTGGCCGATTGGGAAGCGATGTCTTTATTAGAACCTCCTGGAGGATCCGTATCGCCATCCATCACCTCTAGGTCCTACAAGGATTCCACACATACGGCCAGACCTCAGAAGAGGTGTCGGCACAAAGGTCATGCCTCACACCTAAATAATATATTACAAATCTCTCAAGTCAATAATAGAAATACTTAAATTTATTTAAAATATAAAATAAGACTTTGATATATGGAAACACCATATAATGCTCCTTATTGGAAGGAAGCTACTCTAAAATATTTTTAATATGACATTTGATACATAGAATTCTCTTGGTACCCCTCGTGTGATTCTCTTGTGTTAATTATATAGCACTCAACTACCTACCACTACCACTTACCCACAGGTTCAAGTACATACATATATTTTAATTAACTAGTGGGATGAATTAAAAAGAATATTGTTAGAGCAAAGCACCTAGAAAATCAACTACAGAATAAACATTCACAAGATAGAGAGGAGCACTATGCTACTTCACTAGAGATAAATGTATTCAGAATGAGATGATTTACATATTGTACAAAGTGCCTTATAAAGGCATAAAAGGTGGGTGACAGGTGAGAAACTTCTCCACATGAGAAAAACTACCTAAATAACAAAATGCAAAAGTAATCTAAATGCAATGTCCCTAAGTAAACTTAAGTGGGTAAATGGTAAAAACCATTTACTCCAATAACCCCCTTAAGTCAAACTTAGGGAGAAAGAGATGCAGTATGGGTCTTGGCTACACAACCATGTTAGGTACCATTCACAATGCAAAAATGAAATCTCTCACAACCAGAGAAAAGGAGAAAAACCTTGGATAAACTCACAAAAGTGGTTTACAATTCCAGTGAGGAAGGAAAAGTTGCAAAAAATGACCCCATGCAAAATGGGCTTTGGGGTTCGAACAAACTTGTCTGAGGGGAACCCAAAGGGAAACCCCCTTGAGCAAAAACCCATTAATTGTTGGGTCCCACATTTCCTAGAAAAAATAAGCAAATAAAATGCTTGTGGAAAGGGCTGCACCAACCCCCTGTTTGCTCGAACCCCTTTCCCACCTTCTCTCCCTCTTTGGTACCAAAAATCTAGAATTTTTCTTTGAAGCTCGGGTTGAGGATGAAAATGGAGGAGACTTAATAGACACAATTAGATGATGGTAGTCCTCAGAACAAGCTATCCAACAAATATAATTTTAATATGTTTTGGTTTTATTATGTATTTACATTTTTAGTTTTATTAAACATAGGATTTTCACCTAAAATCAAGCTCTCTATTCTCAGATGAGGAAAGATAGTAGATTATCAAAAAACCGGAAAAATAAGTGAATGCGCCAAATATTGAAGTCAATCATCCAACAAAAGAAATTTTAATTTTGACATTACAAAAGTTACATTCTTGATCACAACAAAGAATGAAAATTATTTGTTGTGTTTAAGATGCACCAAGAGATGTACCTATTAAACACAACAAATTCAAATGGGCATAAACACAACAAAGAACAAAAATTATTTGATCATGGAGAAAGCTCATGAGACATCATAATTTTGAATTTAGAGAAGGCCAACATTCCATTTGGGTTCAAATCAAATCGAAGTATCATTTGCTCGCACTGTTGCAGCTCTTGGCCTCGGGGAATTAATCCCATGGTGAACAGTACATGCTGCAGCTCCACTGAAGTTATGTATCCATCTTTATTCTGATCAAATGCACCGAATGCTTCCACCAAATGGTAGGCCGCTACAATCCTCTTGAAGAGAAGTGTTGAGCATAAATCTCACATCTTCTTCTGAAATTGGTATTTTGAGCTTGTTCATGAAGCCACATATCTCACTCACTCTCAACTCTCCATCCGCATAATTCTGAGTTTGGATTGGAAGGAAGAAGGAACGATTCATCCCCAACAGTAGAAATGAGGAAGAAATTCCAAATGTTAACTCTTCCTACAGTTACATGACGTGCCAACAAAAATTTTGTGTTGATTCGCATGGTCACAAATGGTGAACGAAAATCATGGAAACACAATCGACAAAGAAATTGAGAAGAGAGAGAGAGAGAGATATAACAAACAAGGTAGTGCATAACATAATGCAAGAAAGTAATTTTAGAAAACAGACAAATGAAATTGTTTTTCTTTGTTTAGTCCAAAAGATAGTGTAGGATTCCATTAGCAAGAACAGTTGATGTTTCACAACTTTTCGACACGTTTCTACAAGATTCTCTCTGTTTCGGTGGAAAGAACCCATCCTTATGTTGGTACACATAAACATCAAATGGATTTCTAGTCAAGTCAAAGATATATTTTTTTATAGCAAGAACATGATAATTATTTATTGCTTTTATATAAATGATCCATATACATAAATAATAATATACTAATTAATTAAGATAGAGATAGAGATGGAGATGCAATGAACATGGAGAAGGAGAGGGGGTGGAAGAGAGGGGTATGCACATAAGGAGAGGAGAGATAAAAAGAGAGATTGGGGAGGGATATATAGAGATGGAAGAGATAAATATATGGAGAGAGAGAGAGAGGGAGAGATAGAAAGATAAAGATATAGGAGTAGAGAGAGATAGAGAGAGGTAGAGGGAGGTAGGAAGTGATATAAGAGAATGGTAGAGAGAGGGAAAGAGATAGGAGTAGAAAGAGATGGAGATACTCGGATAGAGGGAGATGAAAAAAGAAATACGAAGAGATAGATATTAAGAGTAGAGAGAGGGAGAGAGAGAGAGAGGGGTAGATATATAGAGATAGATAGTCAAGATAGGGAGGGAGTGGGGAAGGAAGAGAGGGGGAGAGATAAAGAGAGGGGAGATAGAGTAAAGGAGGGAGAGAAAGAGAGAGATCTAGGTAGGAGGGAGAGGGAGATAGGATTGTTTTCCTCTATCCTCTCCTATATCTCTCTTATCTTTCTATTTTTCATGTACTCTCTCTCCACCTCTCTCTTTCTTTCTCTCTATTTCACTATATCTATCTCCCACCCCCTCTCTCTCATGTTATTTATCTTCCCTTTTCATTCGATTATCCTCCTCTCTCTCTCTCTTTCTTAATCTCTATATTTTTTATTTATATTTTTCTTTCCTTTTATACATCATATATCTAAGATATAATATTAAATGTAAATATATTATATATCTTATTTTTAGCCCAAATAACAAATATATAACATAATTAATATAAATATATAATTTAATTATATAATAATGTTTTTAAAATATATGTAATAATTTATATTATGTTAAATTAAAATATTGTATATAATTTAATAAATAAATATATTTAATTTAAATAAAAAAATTAGTTTCAAAATTTATTTAAAACATTAGTGGATGGCATAATACCTCTCTATCTCAAAAAATAGTTAAATTTGTGTGTTCATTTTGCACACTTCCTAGAGAAGTGATTTTTTGTGTGGGTGTGTACATGCATGGATGGAGGACTCAATCACATCCTCCAAGGACTACATACATCATATATATACAATCAATGGACCCCCATAAGAGGGAAGGATAGAGACAATATAGCCCCCCCACAATATGTAATCACTTGCAAAAATGGTAAGTTCCTGAAGACAAAACATAATCTAGTGTTAACAAACAACTTGTCTCCCTTTCGGAAGAAACAAAACCAAATACAAATGCAGGTATGCTTCCCATGCTGAATGAGAATCAACAAGTGAAATCCAAATGTAGGATGAAAATATCTCTAAAATTTGCTCATGTGTCACCATGACCTTGGAAGATGATCCCACGAACCAATAAAGAACATGCACAATCACAATAGAAGGTGACAAACAAGGTACTATTGGAAACTAATTATGAACATTCTCTAGAGACTGAGATAAAGTGACAATAGTTGTACAACTATCATTAAATAGGGGGGATATACCCTCAAATGTGTCTTCCAAGTCATAAATATGAGATTATACGAACAATGAACCAATGTCCAACAAAAAAGAATCCCAATCAAGAAGACAATGAAATACTAGTTGTGGTGAATCACTAGACGTGCTCAATGAATCATCTACAAAAAATGAATGGTCCTGCAAAATAGAAATGATAGGAGCCTCAATCAATGACTATGCACAATGAATCACTGGAGGTGAAGGTACATCAATTGTCTCTGATGGAGAATAAGGGGCATTTGAAGAACCCTCGTCATCCTCATCTAAAGATTCAAAGTAATCCAAAACCTCAAACTCCTGCATAGTAGCATGATCATAGGGTATCTTGTCTAAAAAATGAAGAGGCATAAGACAATCTAAAATAGGATCATTTGGGAATGGCTGAGTATCAAGATCTACATGTATTTTCCAAATTTTAGTACAAATAGTAAGAGGACACTCAAAATAATCAATAGCATCCAAAGTGGCATCATTAGTATGCATTACAATAACTCCTAAGACATGATCCATTTTGCAATTCCATGCAGCTTTCTTACTGTCAATACTAGGAAGGGGAGAAAGATTATACAAATGTGGCAACAAATGAAGCCATCTAAGATGCTTTATGATAACATCTCTCCATTGTTTATAGTTTTCCCTTTTCAACATAATCACAGTAGGATGCAATGAAAACCCCATAATCAACTATGAAAAATCTCCAAAAAGACAGTAACCTTCAACAACAATTAAAAACTCCCAAATACTACAAATGAAGGCTGCCCAAATACTTCAAGAAGCAAAAACAGGATAAGAATCAAGCAAATCCAAAGAGCACAACAACACCAATATTGAAATTCAACAAATTGAAAAGCACCACCAAAAAACAAAATATGAGAGAAATTCCTCAACCACTGCAAAGGTGATGAAAATACCTTTATGTTGATATGTGGTTTGCAAAAATTGGCCTCCATTTGCAAAAGATATGCACAAAAAAGGCATATAAAGGCAATTTTAGAATCTTGTGGAGTTCTCGGTCACACCATATGACAACAAAATGCATAGGGGCTAAAAAGTGAGCTTCTTAGGCTAAGTAGTCTCCAAATCACCAGGTTCGAGCTCAAGGGACCAAGTCAGGCCACCAAGCGGCCAATCACCAAGCAATATACAAGTCACCACTCACAAATCACACTTCAAGGCAGATCATGCGTTTGTGGGAAAGGACCTTCCATTGTTCATGTGAGCCTTTTCTCACACTATGTTTAATTGCACCATTGTATATGAAGACTAAAAAGACAAACTACACTCCAAATGTGGGACTAAAGATCCCAAAAAATGCAACTTCAAGTTATGGGGACCCACCTCCACTTCGGCTACATAAGCCCTAAATAAATATTTAGGGGAAAAAAATTATAAAATATAAAATTTCAATGAAAGGTATATTTGGAGTGAAGAATCGAGCCTTCAACCAAAAAAAGGGTAGCCTACCAATTTCAATGGAAATCAAGCCTTCAATGATCTAAAATGCAAACAAATGCCACTAAATCAAGCTTTTGCAAATTTGAAATGCTTTGAGCAATCACAGAAAAGAAACGCCTCTTCATAGCCTGGCACAACAATAGAGAATCGTGCCTTCCTTGGTAGCCACAAAAAAAATGTAACCTATTGATGATTCACAACCATAAAGAAATCACGGCCTCAAGGTTATCACACCCAACAAGAGAAAATTTTCATGCCTCATAAATTTTCATATGCAAATTTAAATCACCCAAAACTTCCATTCAAAATGAAAAAAAATGTCTTCAAGCTAACATTGAGCCTTCAAGCAATCGAATGCTTTTCACAACCGCCTTCAAACAAACTGAAATCACTTCCAATCAGATGGAAATTCACCAACAATCTCCAAATAGTAGAAATTAAAAAATGAGGCATCTTTGAAATTAAAAAAAAAAAAAATTCCAAAAACAAATCGATCTCAAATAATTTGATGAAAACTCTTAGGAAGGAGTTGCAAATTGGGTGGCTCTGATACCATGTTAGAGAAAAGCACCCAAGAAAATCAACTACAGAATAAACCTTCACGAGATAGAGAGGAACACTATGCTACTTCACGAAAGATAAATGCATTGAGAATGAGATGATTTACATATTGTACAAAGTGCCTTATAAAGGCATAAAAGGTGGGTGATGAGTGAGAAACTTCCCAACACGGGAAAAACTACCCAAATAACAAAATGAAAAACTAATCTAAATGCAATGTCCCTAAGTAAGCTTAAGTGGGTAAACAATAAAAACCATTACTAATCTAAATGTAATGTCCCTAAGTAAGCTTAAGTGGGTAAATGTTAAAAACCATTTACTCCAATATATATGAACTACAATAAATTATTTATTCTACCTAATACACTATAATACTATATCACTAGGTATAATAAATTACACCACCCTAATACATGGGAAGAAGCTTCTAAGAAAGGTTTTTGAACTAATAAAAGATCTCAAGTATTTCAAAATATTCATCAAAATATTGAAATTTTGGGCACCAAATGTGACTCAAACTTGTTAATTTTTCCATCAACAAGTAATTACCTCCTAAATAAGCTATAGATAATATTTATTAATATAATATTTAGAATATAGATGATATAATGGATACTATAGGAACAAAAAGACACACAAATTGACAATAATCACTAATCACTAAATGCTCCTAAAGACTTCATACTTCTCCAAATTGAACAAAACTTATAAATATGAAATATAAATCAAATCCACTACTAAGGTACTCTAAAATGATTAATGTGTAGAGAAATGATGTCATAAATTAGAAATGTACTACGACAAATTCAAATAATGAAATAGCGAGAAAATTATACCGACACTTGCTTTTTCATGATCCAATAAGAAATAAATAATTGCAATATTTTTAAATTGTAGGTGAAAATTTTAAATTAGATTTCCATTAGATTATTAGAGGAATTTCTTATGGTTGGGATAGAATTTTATGACACTGCTTGATAATAACTTGGCTTAGTAAGTGTACTGATAAAAAATCCATGAGACTTAAAGAAATCATTGAAAACATCAAAATCACTAGAAAGAGAAGAGATATGAACTATGAAAGGTTATCAATTGGGTTGCAATAAAGTGAATTAGAATTGCGATATGTAGCAAGTGAACTATGATGAGAAGGGGCATGAAAAAAAGGTGAATGGAAAAAAGGATGAACTTTGAACTCTAGGACTCACTTTATTAATTGCATAATGTTGTCTAGTTCATTTTTTACTTATCACACTCTTCCAAAATTTGAGTTTTTCACCAACTTCTTTAGAATCATGTTCAATTCTATATCAATCGAATAGAATTAGTATTGTAGACCCTAAATCTGCAATGTTCTTCAAACAATAATCACCATTAGCTTGGTTAATCAGTTCAAAACAAGCAAACCTAAGATCCCTATGAAATAATACATTAATGCTTCCCAAATGCAAACAAATGACAAAAAGTAAGCTAAATAAGCATATGAAAAAAATGAAGTATCTTTATTTCATAGTGGATTGGTGCTATTGTTGAAAATAGCCCTTTCCCAATCCTTCCTTAAGCTTGATGTTAAGATGCTATGAAGATGATGATAAGATGGGCAAGATTAGCTCTCAATTGAAGAGAGTAACCTGCATGAGCTTGTAGAGATCAAGAGCTGTGGGAGTTG